>BQNB010035724.1:3144-50661 GCA_026074375.1 Tanacetum coccineum | reverse complement strand
AGATTGCTCTGGCTTGCTTCAGGATTGCTAATCTAGAACAAATCATCGAAGATATCCAGGCTCGTCACCAAGCAGATAAGGAAAGTCTTATGAATGCAATCTATGAACACAATAACAGCTAGGAAGGACCATCGGACTACTAGATTAGATACTAGTTATAGCTTTTGTTAGAACCTAGCCATGGGATGTGTGGTATAAATAACAACACTTGTCAAATTTTGACTATGTACAGTACAAAGGCAAGTTGTTCATGATATAATATAATGGTGATCCCGTTTTATATTTATCTTGTGTCCTATATTAAATCTCCGTCTTCATCATTATGAATCTTACCATGACCCCCAGAAAATAAACTAATAAGTTAGATGCTTGTTAGAATTCATATCAAATAAGTATCTATGATATCACTATTGTAACAATGTTTTTTTAACCTTAAGCATTTTAAGGAAAGAATTGTGATATCATTCTTATTACGTGTTGTCTTATGTTGATAGAATTCCTCCCAAAAGGACGTCAACATTTGAAGCACCAGCCATGACTCAGGCTGCCATCAAGAAACTAGTTGCTGACAGTGTTTTCGCAGCTTTGGAAGCACAAGCCGCTAACATGGCAAATACTGATAATACCACCAGATCAAGAGAAGCTCCTGTAACAAGAAAATGTAGCTACAAAGAGTTCATGAACTGCCAACCTATCAACTTCAAAGGTACGGAAGGAGCTGCTGGTCTTATCCGCTGGTTTGAGCGAACTGAATAAGTGTTTTCTCGTAGCAACTGTACCGAAGACTGCAAAGTAAAGTTTGCTACTGGTACTTTAACTGAAGAAGCTCTATCCTGGTGGAATTCTTTTGCCTAACCTATTGGGATAGAAGAAGCTTACAAGATTACATGGGTTGAATTCAAGAAGCTTTTGATAAAGAAGTATTGTCCCCGAACTGAGAAGCTCCTGTAACAAGAAAATGTAGCTACAAAGAGTTCATGAGCTGCCAACCTATCAACTTCAAAGGTACGGAAGGAGCTGTTGGTCTTATCCACTGGTTTGAGCGAACTGAATCAGTGTTTTCCCGTAGCAACTGTATCGAAGACTGCAAGGTAAAGTTTGCTACTGGTACTTTAACTGAAGAAGCTCTATCCTGGTGGAATGAAGCCATTAACAAAGCCCAGAGGCTAATGGATCAGGTAACAAAGCATACTCTGATGCAAGTACCAAGTGATCACAAACGAAAGTTTGACGACAGAAGAACTTTTAACAACAACAACTACCGCAACGATAATAACAACAATTACCGTAACACCAACACCAACAACCGCTACAATAATCACTAACTACAACAAAACAAAAGACAGGAAACCTTCAGGGCTTATGCTGCCACCCCAACTGAAAACAATGGGTATACTGGAAACCGTCCCTTGTGTAAGAAATGCACTCTGCATCACATAGGACCTTGCACTGTTAAGTGTAATACTTGCAACAAGGTGGGCCATCTGACCAAGAACTGTAGAAACAAAGGGCTAGCCACTGGAAGTAATCTGCTACCCATGACAGTTACTTGTCATGCCTGTAGAGAGAAATGCATTATGAAAATCAGTGCCGAAAGACCACCAACAATAATGCCCAGGGAAGAGCCTACATGCTGAGGGATAGGAATGCTCACCAAGACCCGAACGTAGTCATGAGTATGTTCCTTCTAAACCAACATCTAGCTAGAGTATTATTTGATTCTGGAGCCGACAAAAGCTTCCGTATCCATATCTCTTGCCTTTATGCTAAATATTCCACCCATTACAATAGATACCTTTTACGATATCGAAATGGCTGACGGAAACCTAGTAAGCACAAACACCGTTATCCAGGGTTGCACCCTGACTTTGTTAAACCAACCTTTCAAAATTGATCTTATGCCGATCAAACTAAGTAGTTTCGACATCGTCATTGGTATGGATTGGTTGTCCATGTATCATGCTAGAATTATCTGTGACGAGAAAGTCGTCCACATCCCAATCAAAGGTGAAACTTTGATCATTCGAGGTGACCGAAGTAAAACCTGACTAAATCTCATATCCTGTATAAAAACCGAAAGATATATATCCTAAGGTTGTCAAGTTTTCGTAATCCAAGTAATGGAAAAGAAGTCAGATGAGAAAAGACTAGAAGATATCCCAGTAGTCAGAGAATTCCCAGAAGTTTTTCCTGAAGATCTACCTGGCCTTCGTCCCGTTTTCCAAGTAGAACTCCAAATCGATCTAATTCCAAGAGCGGCACCTGTAGCCCGAGCACCTTATAGATTAGCTCCTTCAGAAATGCAGGAACTATCTAACCAACTTTAAGAGTTATTGGATCGAGGTTTTATCTGACCAGGTACTTAACCATGGGGAGCTCCTGTCTTATTTGTTAAAAAGAAAGACGGATCTTTCAGAATGTGTATCGATTACCAGGAGTTGAATAAACTTACCGTAAAGAATTGTTACCCATTACCTAAGGATTGACCTTAATTTACCACTTCAAGTTTCGAGTGTCTACCAAATATTAGACTTACGATCAGCAATCAACAACTGAGAGTAATGGATGAAAGATAATCCCAAGACTGCTTTCAAAACAAGATACGGACATTATGAATTTCAAGTGATGCCATTTGGTTTAACTAACGCGCCTGCTGTATTCATGGATCTCATTAATCGTGTGTGTAAACCGTACTTGGATAAATTTGTGATAGTATTCATCGATGATATTCTTATCTACTCCCGTAACAAAGAAGAGCACGCAAATCATTTTAGAATAATCCTAGAATTACTCAAGAAAGAGAAGTTGTATGCCAAGTTCTCCAAGTGTGATTTATGGATTCATATCGTGCAATTTCTTGGACATTTAATTGATAGTCAAGGACTTCATGTTGACCCCGCCAAGATTGAAGCAGTTAAGAATTGGACATCTCCTACTACACCCACATAAATACGTCAATTCTTAGGACTTGCCGTTATTATTATCTGGGGGGGGGGGGGAGGGGATTTAACAAAGATTTCAGAAGATTGCAAAGTCTTTTCATGCCATTTTCCATGTGGAAAAAGCTTAACCTTCCAAACCTGACTCCAACGTGCATGACACTAGAACTAGCGGACCGTTCAATCTCCCAATCGATCAAAATTGCTAAAGATATCAACGTTAAAGTTGGTGTATTCCAGTTTCCAGCCGACTTCGTGGTCGTAGATTTTAAACCAGACCCTCGAGTACCTCTAATTCTCGGGAGGTGTTTCCTTAAGACCGGTCATGCTTTGATAGACGTGTACGAAGGTGAATTAACCATTCGAGTAGACAATGAGGCCATTACGTACAATCTTGATCAAACTTCGAGATACTCAGCTAATTATAATGATATAACGGCAAACCGAATCGACGTTGTTGAATTAGCTTGTGAGGAGTATTCTCAGGAAGTTCTAGGATTTTCCAACGTGATCTCGAGTGGCAATCCCACTCCCGGATATGACCCGATAGTTTCAAATTATTCTCTGACTCTCACCCCTTTCGGGGATAGTGATTTTCTACTTCTCGAAAAAGCTGATGCTTTTCTTGCTCTAGCCGACGATCCAACTTTACCGAAAGTTGATGAATCCTATTATGGCCCAGAAGGGGACATTCTTATTCTTGAAGCACTCCTTAATAGTGATCTTCACCACTCAGAACCAAGGAAATTTTTGCACGAATTAGAAAGGAACTTTAATGTGTTGAAGCTAAACAAAAAAAAAAAATTAATGCTAAATCTTAACTTGAGGAAAACCTCCCCATGAGGTCAAACTTAAGGACTTACCACCTCATCTCGAATATGCATTTTTGGAAGACAACAACAAGCTGCCGGTCATAATTGCCAAAGATTTGAGTGTCGATGAAAAGACCGCTCTCATAAAGATTTGAGTGTCAATTAAGCTTATGCTTTTCCCATTTTCTCTTGAAGGTTCGGCCCAGATTTGGCTAGAGAAAGAACCTCCTTGATCAATTTTGACATGTGATGATCTTGTTTCAAAATTCATTAATCAATTCTTTCCTCCTTCAAAAACGACAAATCTTCGAAACAAAATCACAAGATTTCAACAAAGATTTGACGAATCGTTTTACAAGGCTTGGGATTGATTTAATGATCTTCTTCGAGCATGACCACATCATGGATTTTCATAATTACATCAACTAGATTGTTTTGACAGTGTTTGAATGTATATGTCAAGATTCGTTGATTCAGCTGCGGGTTGGAAACTTTTTGGATCAAGATGCTCGTGAATGCTTGAATTGATCGAGAGTAAATCCAAAGTTCGTAATTCACGAAACAAGGCAGTCGTTGCTAAAGCGAGTTCGAATTCATCTACCCCTGGAATTTCACCAGATGTTGCTTCTCTTACAACCGAAGTTTCTGAACTTAAGAATATGATGAAGATTATGCTTATCGACAAGCAAAAAGCCTAAGCTCCTGTACCCGTAAAAGCGGTCGAGCAGAGCTGTGTAACTTGTGGAGGTGCTCATTCTTATAAAAATGTTCTCCGCCACGATTGGCAACAGTTATCGAGGAACAAACTTTCTAAGAGTAAGTTTCACATCTGACTTGCAGCCAATTTTAATCAAGGAAATACCAATTCTAGACCTCCGATGGTTGCAAACCAAATCCGACCTCCTGGTTTTCCTCCGATGGTTTCAAACCAAATCCGACCTCCTGGTTTTCCTCCGATGGTTGCAAACCCTAACCCTAACTCTATCTAAAAACCCTAAATCCTAAGCCAAAACCAAACTAAACCCGGCACCCCTTTTTATTTTGTTTTATCCTATTTTAAACCAACCAAACTCCCTAGAACCTCTCAAGCATCACCATGACATCACCAAGCAGCTTACAAACACCTCTATCACCAACCTTAAGCACTAAGAAAGCTTGTTCCTCTTGTCACTTGGGGCTAGCCCAAAACATCCTTCTCCAAAGCCCTCCATACCTTACCACCTTGCATAGCTATTGTTCTAGCTCTTCCTAATCACCATCTAGCCTTCCTTAGTCATATATCTATGACCCGTGGCCACCACACCAAGGAAACTTGGGCACAAAGGGTCATTCGACCCTATAAATAGCCAAATACCCCAAACAATTCAAACACACCTCAAATATTCATATATACAATAATGGGAGTTTACTAGACCAATAAAGGATCAATGTGATGTCCCTAAGCTCAGAATAGAAGCAAGGAATCAAGAGAAAAGAACCCTTGGAAGTCTTACTAGGCGTTACTAACCCCGGAAAAACCCATTTTGAACATTTTAGTTAAGGTAAGTCTCAAATTCTTGTTCAATAAGCTTATAATCTATATTAGAATGTTCATAATACTCTTAATATCATATATATAAACTCTTGTTTGAAGCCTTGAATCCTCAAACCCATGTGTTTTTTATTAAAACCCTAAAAACTACCCGTTTTGATTTTCTAGCTAAATAATCCTTTTTCTAAACTTTTGTTAGGTTAAAACATCTTATTTTATCTTATTCTAATAAGCTATAACCAACAAATATTATTTGGAACCCTAAAATAAGCTTGCATGGCTTTTTGGAGTTGGTTTTTAAATTATTTCCATGCAAGGGGTATATATCGTAACTTTCTGAAATTTATAACTAGAGGGGCTGAAAATGTCATTATTCCAAAGTTATAACTATAAGGACCTATCTTGCCAAGTTTCAAAGTTAAAGGTTTAAATTATATATACTTTATATATAAAGGACTAAACTTGTAAAAGTTTATAAACCAAGGGTATATATTGCCATTTTTGCAAACTTAAAAATATAAAATATAATATTTTTATATAAATTATAAAAATATATATTAATATTATAAAACTCGATTTTATTAAAACCCGACACATTAATCGTTATTAATCATCGATCGACGCATTATAAAACAATTACGTTATATATTTAACGTAATTTATCATCGACTAACTTTTGAAGAAACTTAAAATTTTATCGTATCACGTTACTAGGGAGCTTCATGTGAGGAGTTTCATTTGGGTATACGTTTTGACGAGTTTGCTGGATTTACGATTTAAAGTGTCCTGGCTCCTCAAACGTTTACTACATGACCTCTGAATTATGATGGCCCGAACAGTGATACAATATTTCCATAAATTAATAAATCAAAGTAATACGTTAAACTTTATAAAGTTTTGAAACATAAACCATCACACTAAGACTTGACATATTACCCCAGGTTGCGTGACGAGGCCGTTACTTTCACTTGATATACTTTTGCCATCAATCAGATTTTCCCTGTTAAGGTGAGTTCATAGCCTCGCATTTTAAATCTTCTAATGTTTTCATAAACCCGCGAGGGGGATACATGCTATAAACCATGAATACGAGTGTTTTTCCAAATGTATGCTATCCTGATATATTATTGCCTAAGTCCTTACTTTTGCCATTAAGACCCCACTATCATGAACCGTTAATTACTTTTCGGAGTAAGCGCGAATGCTGTGAATAGATCTATTTGGGACTGAACTCCCCGTTGGTGTACCTATACTTTCTGGTAACCAAACGCACTTCATTTGAATCACTATGCGGGTGTTTGGCAAAGGCACCCGTTGGGGCAACTTCTTGTGATTATTGATTATCTCAAGGTCTCGGTGTCATGAGCTTAGGGCAATAATACTGTTTTCTATAATAATTGTACTCATTGCAATTATTACACTTATGGGTGTATAACAACGTAACCCACTGTTATGATGACTTGTATTCAAACTGTTTAACATAAACCTATGAATTTCACTCAACCTTTGTGTTGATCTTTTTAGCATGTTTATCTCAGGTAATTGAGCATCACATGGCACGGAGTGGCACGGACTTGAAGATGGCTAAACTGTTATCATTCAAACTTTATGTTTCTAGATTTTGGGACCTCTCTTTTGTAAAAACTCTGATGAAATAATGAATGATAACTTATCTTTTAAAAACGTCTCTTTTGAGTCGTTTTCTATGATTATGACTGTTGTACTATGAAATAATACCCCAGATTAGCTTCCGCTGCTATATGTCAAAGTAGGGGTGTTATAAGTGCCGAAGCAGAATACCGGGGTATTGCTAATGTTGTCGCAGAAACTGCATGGATTCGCAATCTTCTCCGTGAGTTGCATTCTTCTCTTTCGACTGCTACCCTGGTTTACTGTGACAATGTTAGTGCGGTTTACATGTCTGCCAACCCTGTTCAACATCAACGGACGATACACATTGAGATCGACATTCATTTCGTCCGTGATATGGTTACAGCTGGTCATGTTCGTGTTTTCCATGTTCCATCTCGTTTTCAGTATGCCGATATCTTCACCAAGGGACTTCCCACAGCTTTGTTTGAAGATTTTCATTCCAGTTTGAGCGTCCGTCGTCCTCCCGCTCAAACTGCGGGGGGCGTATTAGTCGATATATTTATGTCATTTATTAGTCATTAATTATTGATTGTATTTAGTTGATATTTTTGGTAAATTATCAAATCATTAGCTGTATGATGAGGATTCGTATCAATCCTGTGATAGGATGAGCTCTACATTAATTGTCATGGGCTCAAGCATGTACTATATATATCGTTTGTATTTGAAGGAAATAAATAAGGAAAACAATTATCCTCCAATAAGTGCAACGTTTAATTTGATAGGGTATTATAGTAACAATATGAAAGTCAATATTTTTTTTACTATGGTTTCTGACTTTTCATCGATTAATCACACGGTCGCACATATTCAAACTAGTAAAAAAAAACTAGCTACACCGCACTAAGATAGATTAAGCACATGATCGTAAAACCGGTAACGCATAAGATCATATGATCGACTATATGATCATTTTGAACGTTTCAAAATTTCGTCATGTAATATAATTTTATTCGAATCACCACGCGTACGAAAAAATATAAGTCTTGATCTTACAATCTCGATCCGATAATTTGATGATTGAAACTTGAGGACTCATATTTTACAATATACTATAACACAAACATTTGACCACTGTTCATCAACAGTGGCCAAATGTTTGACTTGGGCCTTGGGCTCATTTGGCCGGCTCCAACGTGTTTTTTTTTTTTTTTTTAGCTTTGGCCCCGAGCCTAAGTTTTTTTTTTTTTTTTTTTTTTGTTAGTCCAACATCCAGCCCAATTTTTTTTATTTCCCTCTATTTGGCCGGCCCCAAGTAGTTTTTTTTTTTTTTTTTAGTTTTAGTCAACATTAGACCAAACTTTTTTCTTTTTTTCCTGCTATATGGTTAATTTTAATCGCGGCCGCAAAAAAAAAAAATATTTATAATCCCTACCACCCCCACTTTTTCGCTAAAAATAAGAAGGAAACAAAATAAAATTTTAAGACGGACGTTGCTTTTATTTTTAACTATTTACAACAGTTCTAGCGGCTGGGTTCAAAAAAAAAAATGTTATGAGACCGAAAAAAATAAATTCCGCCTCAAAATACAATAGAAAGAAACAAAAATAAGAAAGAAAAAATGCGCCGAACTATTAAAAATGAGACCGAAAAAATAAACCCAAACAAAAAAAAAGCCCCGCAACAACGCGCGAAAAATTAACGCCCGCAGCAACGCGCGGGTAATTTCTACTTGTTGTAACAATAAAGTATAAATACTTGTTCTAAACCAAACAATATCATAAGTTGAAAAATATGAAACATTTATTCAGATTCAGAACACTTTATTCATCTTCAAATCTTTACACCATTCGTCTCACAAATCAACAATATTTAAACTATTCAATCATCACTAAACCATCACAAAACCTAAATCCAAACAACCCCAAACAAACCCTTCAAAAAGAAACCCAACATTTTGATGAGCTTTTCAATGAAATCACCCAAATCATAGGAACCCATGATTTTAATGTAGATAACAATGTAGCTAATCGGTTTCCGATAATAAACGACGAGGTGAAAGTAGATGTGGGGGGAGATTTGCTGGGATGCACACAAGGTGTTTGTGAAAATGCTGATACGGGTCGAAAGGTGGATGAGGATGTGAGCGCGATAGTGCGTAAGGTTACTGAGGTTTTAAGAGGTGGAGAGGGTTTAATGTCGGTTGAGGAGAGTTTGGATGAGATGGATGTGGAGTTTGATTGCGATGTGGTTGAGAATGTTTTGAAGAGGTGTTTTAAAGTGCCGGATTTAGGTTTGAGGTTTTTTAATTGGGTGAGGATTAAGAATGGGGCGTTTGTTACGACGTCAGTGTATAATACGATGATTTATATACTTGGAGAGGCGAAAAGATTTGAGTTGGTTGAGGGGTTGTGTGAGGAAATGGAGAAGGATTCGTGTAAGAAGGATATTAAGACGTGGACTATTCTTATTTCGCAATATGGGAAGTCGAATGCATCTGGGAAAGTTTTGTTGCTATTTGAGGAAATGAGGAAGGCTGGTTTTGAGCCTGATGTGGCAGTTTATAAAGTAATGCTGCATACGCTTTGTAATTGTGGAAAAGCTGATATTGCTATGGAGTTCTATAAGGAGATGGTGTCTAAAGAAATGGAATCGGATATAAGTTTATACAAACTGTTATTAGATTGTTTAGCACGTTCAGGAGAAGTTGATGCGATCCACTTGGTCGCCGATGACATGATAAATATTTCTGAAATCCCTGAAGGAGATGTTTACGCTTATACCCTAAAGAGTTTTTGTATATCGGGTAGAATAAGAGAAGCATTGGAGGTGATAAGGGACATGAAGAACAAAGATATTGTGATTGAGCCTGAACATTTTCAAACGTTAGTGAAGGGAATGTGTCGTGCGGATAGGATGAGTGATGCATTAGAAATCGTTGATATACTGGAAAGAAAAAACGCCGTTGACAAAAATATTTATGGAATTATTATCAATGGCTACTTGAGAAGAAACGACATCTCCAGGGCACTCGAATTGTTTCAGAGCATAAAAGATTGTGGACAAGTATTGACAATCTCTACTTATACAGAGCTAATGCAGCACCTCTTTAGAGGGAACCAGTTTGAAAAGGCGTTTGATATGTATAACACAATGCTGAAAACAGGACTTGAGTTAGACAGTGTGGCGATAACTGCCGTAGTTGCTGGTTATGTTCAACAAAACCGTGTTTCTGAAGCATGGGAAGTGGTAAAGAATATGGAGGATAAAGGAATGAAGCTGACTAGCAAATGCTATATGATTTTCATCAAAGAACTTTGTAAGATTTCACGGTCTGATGAAGCTATCAACGTTTTAGATCATATGAAAGCTTCGAACTTAGATATAACAGACACTATATTCAACTGGATTATATCTCATTTACGTAAAAAAGGAGAATTGGGGAAGATAGAACGAGTAAAGCAGATCCAAAGAGCCAGTTGTGAGAAAGAAGAAACTACCCTTGATTCAAGCTCGATCCAGATAGAGCCAAAAGGGTTGGATTCTGTAGCTACGCATATCGCTGATAAGTCTTATACTGACCATGATCTTCAAAGAGTCTGTAAGATTGTGTCATCCTCGATAAATTGGTCCTTTAAGGAAGAATCTTTACAAAACTTGGATATTCTTATCACACCGGAACTGGTTGTAGAGGTACTGAATAATTGCACCCTACATGGTGGTGCAGCATTGCAGTTCTTTTCATGGGCGGGAAAGAAAATTGGTTATAGACATACCGCAGAGACCTATAATATGGCGATGAAAATTGCTGGAAAAGGTAAAGATTTTGGGTATATGAGAGTCTTGTTTAACGAAATGAAAAGGAAAGGTTTGTTAGTCTCGTCAGACACATGGACGATTATGATTTTGCAGTATGGTCGAATTGGTTTGACTGAAATTGCTCTCAAAATTTTCAAAGAAATGAAAGAAAGCTGTTGTCGTCCTAATATTTGTACGTATAAATCTTTGATCATTTCCCTTTGTGGGAAAAAGGGCAGAAAGGTCAATGAAGCTATAGATGTGTATATGGAGATGATTCAAGCTGGAATTGTACCCGACAAAGAATTGCTTGAAATATATCTCGAGTGTTTATGTGAAGTTGATAATGTGTTGGAAGCTAAAAGATGTGTCAATAACTTATGCTCACTCGGTTTTTCCACTCCATTGGCTAACTCGTTGTGTATAAGGGCTCTTTGTCGAGCAGGTAAGGTAGACGAGGCTTTGTTAATGGCGGATGAGGTTGGTGACAAAGACCAAAATACCCTCAACGGATACATTTATGGAAGCTTAATTCACGGGCTATTAAGGAAAAGACGTTTGCGAGAAGCATTGGATAAAATAGAATCAATGAAAGAGGCCAGTATCTTCCCAACAGTTCATGTTTACACATCACTAATAGTTTATTACTTCAAAGAAAAACGAATTTCTAAAGCTTTAGAGGTTTTTGAGACAATGAAAGAAGAAGGGTGTGAACCCACAATCGTAACATATTCATCTTTGATTCGCGGCTATGTAAGCAATGGGAAGACTGATGAAGCTTGGAATGTTTTTCGTAAAATGAAGACCGAAGGGCCATTGCCTGATTTCAAGACGTATTCAATGTTCATTTCGTGTTTGTGCAAGGAAGGCAAGTCTGAAGAAGCTATGCAACTTTTATCTGAGATGTTAAGTGTTGGGTTTGCTCCAAGTACGGTTAATTTTCGCGATGTGTTTTACGGGTTGAATCGAGAGGGAAAACATAATTTAGCTCAAACTGTACTCAAAAGAAAATGGGAATTTTCAAGTAGAAGAAAATCCATATCGTAATATATATGGAAGTTCTTGGCATGGCCAGTGCCCAAAAGATGTGCTGCTGACCCTGATGTATGTAACTTAGTCCAAAAAACAACTCGCAAATTAGCCCAATATAGACTCGAAAATATATTTTTAAAAAAATTAAACATCATAAATTATATATTTCCCCAATCAAATATTGAAATTACAAATTTTCCCATTTTCATCTAACTTTATATGAAGACAATTATACCCTTATAATTATTCTTTGGATTTGGGTACCAAAACACTCTTAACATGTTGTCATCCTACATATGTGGCTGTTCCTCTTTATAATCAAGAACTAAATGATTAACTTATGACAAATCATTTGTACTAGTTAACGTATCAATCTATTTTAAAAGTGGCATGAGACTTCCCTTGTTAAAATAAGAATGTATAAAAGTGAACAAGTGACACTGCCTTGCTCATATCCTCCAATTGAATGTGAAACAGTTACCACGAAAATATTTAAATCATGTGATTAAAATATTTAAAGATGAATGTGTAATTGCAAATGATGGCCACACATTTTACTCGAGAGTTATAGAACATGTATAATTTTGAAATTTTGTTTTGTTTTGTTTTATGTATGTATATGTTTTTAGGTTAATCTCATTTGTACAAACTAGTGTGTTTATTAACTGAAACCCTATTAGAGATTGATAAAAAAAAAGGGTAGAATGGTCATAGTTTTAAAAAGTTTTTTATAAAATAGATGTAATTGGGTATATATGATAATTAAAGTGATAGAATTGGGTATATATGTTATTTTAAAATTTGATTGGGGAAATAATATAATCCTGACTTTAATTTTTCTTATAATAAATATGAAAAGGACAAGGAAATTGGTGTAAATGGTGTCCAACGATAAAGTATCGTCACGTACCAAATGAAATTCAACAAATATTACTTATTCTCTAATAAGGTTAATGATGACGTATAATAGGTATATCAAGCTTTCGGGCTTGGGTCACATTGACACTTGGGCTTCTTGGCCCAACTGAGTAGTCATGGGCCGGAACTAAACCCACTCCTGCATTGGTTATGGCCCGGACCCAACAAACGGACGCGGACCTAACTTTAGGGTACTTCCGTCCCCGGAAAGCACATGCGTCTGTACACATGGTTATTGCGGCACCTTGTCTGACAAGGGACCCTCTCCGGCCACTAACGAAACATGCGAAATATTAGGAAACCCTAATATTTCGTTCGCCTATAAAAAAGGACCATCTGACACAATGAACAATACAATTTTCTCACTCTATACCCTCATACTTTCTCTCTCTACATGTTTACTTACTTTCACGCCGAAGTCTAACCGTGGGGTCCGTCCCCACGGTAAGGCTAACGGTTTTTATCTGATTGTGCAGGAAATCGTCACTTCTTTTGCTCTAGTACAAAACCCAGCGCTCAAATCATCTGGAAGCCCAACCCAACACAGGATTTGAGCCCAGATCTACACCCGACACGTATTTTGTATTAACAAGTGGCCCCATCCGTGGGAGCCCGAACGCAACCACATTTTCTAAAAAACTCACCATGAGCACTCATGAACAACAAAGCTCAACGATTTCCACATCCGTTGTGCGGAACACTGGGGAAAAAGTGGTCCACAAAATCTCGAGGAACCTGCGTCCAATGAAGCCCTAAGAGAATTGTGCGACAAGAACTATCACCAACTTTTGCCGCTTATTGCTGAAAAATGCAAAAAGAAAAAGAGCAGCAAGATAAGCTCAAAGCGGTAAAGGCACGCCTACTTTACGGCAATGAATCTGGGAGAAATCCAAGAAACCATGAAGAGTCCCATTACTCCGAATCCAAAACGCCAACTGCCCGGACAGAGCCGAGAAGGAGGCATGGGCGCAAGCATTCCCGAAGCCCGTCATCAGTCGCCAGTGTCTTCAGAAGACTCAAACAAAACCGACCTCCTTCACCTAGGCTCCGACCGCAGAAGGAGGGAGGTGTGTTCAATAGGCTGGGAAGAAAAGAACCAGGCGCGTCTAC
The DNA here is from genome assembly GCA_026074375.1 of Tanacetum coccineum. Taxonomy (NCBI): domain Eukaryota; kingdom Viridiplantae; phylum Streptophyta; class Magnoliopsida; order Asterales; family Asteraceae; genus Tanacetum; species Tanacetum coccineum. Next base: position 36,928 of record BQNB010035724.1, on the reverse strand, counting down.
ACGATCTGATAGTCACCACCAGAGTTCCCAAGCAACGGGAACCGAGGTACCGGCAAGAAAACATCATCATGAGGGCACATCGTCCCGAAGAACCAGCAGATATTCGAAGAGTGAAGACAGCGAAGAGGGTCACTGGAAGTCCAAATCAAAAAGGCATAGGTCAGATACCTACGAAGATGATCTCTCCCAGCCTTGGACGTGTGAAGAAAGAAATCCTTTCACGGCCCGGATCCGACATTTTGACTTCCCAAGGACAAGGATGCCTAGCCATGTCAAGACATATGACGGAAGTGGGGATCCAGAAGACCATATAAAGCTATTTCAGTCTGCTGCAAAGACAGAGAGATGGGCAATGCCAACGTGGTGCCACATGTTCAACTCGACGCTAACTGGGAATGCTAGAGTCTGGTTCAACAAACTCTCAAAAGAATCCATTGGCAGTTATGAAGATCTGAGGGCAGCATTTAGGGAAAAATATCACCAGCAAACAAAACACATTAAGGATCCAGTGGAGATACATCACATCAAGCAAAGGGACGGAGAGTCCACAGAAGACTTCATGGAAAGATACAAAGAAGAAGTCCTGGACGTGGAAGGAGCGCCGAAATGCATGAAGATCTCCGGATTCATGCATGGGATAACCCACCCTGAGTTGATCAAGCGTTTATACGAAAAAATCCCAAGGTCAATGGACGAAATGTACAAGGTAACTACATCTTTTCCACATGGGGAAGTTGCCGCATTCAGTCATGGCCGGAACAAAGCACCCACGCCATGGAAGAAACCAGAAGGGGGAAACAAACCGAGCTTCAAAAGGGTTTCAAAAATAAGCACAGGTTGGACTGGGAGCCAGACAGGTTTTCACTCCTTACAAAGACCCCGAAGGAAATTTTCGCTTTAGAAAAAGGAAAATTCAAGGCTCCACCACCAATGGTAACCCCTGCGGGAAAAAGGGATCCAAACAAGTACTGTGAATTTCATGCGGATACGGGTCACAGTACGGACGAATGCATGCAGTTGAGAAAGCAGATAGATGAAATGATCAAGGCAGGTAAGTTGTCACAGTTCATCAAAGAACTAAAATAGAACGACAAGCCAAAGGCACCCAAGAAAGGGGAAATGGCCAGAAAGGAAAGACCACTAGCCATCCTGATGGTCCAACCATGGGAGAGAGTAGCCAAGCAAAAGGTTACCCAGAGTTTCTCTCCGGAGACAACAATCTCTTTCCCACCTCTGGGAGACGAGGACGAAACGGAAGGACCAATGATCATTGAGGCTGATACAGGAGGGCACTTCATGCACCGAATGTACGTGGACGGAGGAACGTCCTCAAAGATCCTATACGAACACTGCTTCGTCAGGCTCCGGCCTGAAATAAGAAGCCAGATGGTTCCGGCTACCACATACCTAACCAGATTCAGTGGAGAAACCATTTAGCCGCTGGGCCAAATATCCTTGTTAGTGAAAATAGGTGACGAAGAGCATTCCACTTCCGCATGGATGAACTTCATGGTTGTCAGGTCACCATCCCAACACAATGGAATAATAGGCAGGCCGGGTATAAGGAAAATCCGTGCCATACCATCCACGGCACATGGAATGCTAAAGTTCCCAGTTGAAGGAGGAACTGTAACATTACGAAGCAGCAGGATCATCCCAATGGAATGTGCAATGATCTCCGGACCTAGCACACGGCCCCCAGAAGCTGGCAAAATATTGGAAGTAAAGATTGCAAAGGAAATGAACTCCCGCGGACATGGAACATTTGTAATCTTAAAAAGTGTTATATACACGAAATGTAATGAACTATGTACTCTGCTTGGACAAAACTTAGACGTTTTCGCCTGGAAATGAGCAGATATGACAGACGTTCCACAACACATAGCGGAGCACCGTCTAAATGTCCGTAAAGGGTGCTCACCTATCAGACAAAAGTAGAGGGGACAAGCACCGGAAAGGAACAAAGCAATCCAGGAAGAAGTAGAAAAGTTGGTAGATGCCGGAATAATGAAAGAAGTCCATTATCACAACTGGCTATCTAACCCAGTCATGGTCAAGAAACACGATGGAAGTTGGCGAATGTGTGTAGATTTCAAAGATCTAAACAAAGCATGTCCTCAGGATGGTTACCCACTGCCGGAGATAGATTGGAAAGTAGAATCCCTCTGCGGATACCCCTTCAAATGTTTCCTGGACGCATACAAGGGGTATCACCAAATAAAAATGGCAAAGGAGGATGAGGAAAAAACGGCATTTATAACAAATCAAGGGATATTTTGTTATTCAAAAATGTCGTTTGGCCTAAAAAATGCCGGAGCAACCTATCAGCGTTTGGTAGACAAGGCATTCCAAAGGCAGATCGGGCGCAACCTGGAGGTATATGTCGACGACTTGGTCATAAAAAGCCGTACGGAACAAGAAATTATCCGCGACATAGCCGAAACATTCAAAACTCTTCGGCAAATAAACATGAAGCTGAATCCAAAAAAATGCTCCTTTATGATGCAAGAGGGGATGTTCTTGGGCTACAAAGTGAATGCTGACGGACTCAAAGTATGTCCAGACAAAGCCGACGTGGTCCTTAGCTTGCCATCTTAGAGATGCCTCAAGGACGTGCAAAAGCTGAATGGGAAACTAGCAAGTTTAAACAGGTTTTTGTCAAAATCAGCCCAAAAATCACTGCCTTTCTTCAAAACCTTGAAAAAATGCACAAAAAAGAGTGACTTCCAATGAACTCAGGAGGCCGAAGCAGCTTTCAAACAAATGAAGAAGCTCATCGCAGAACTCCCAATGCCTAATACGCACCTAGGAAAAGGAGGAACTAATCGTATACTTGGCCGCAGCCAAAGAAGTAATCAGTAGCAGTCCATATAATGACCGGACAAGGAAGGCAAACAAGTACCAAGTATACTTTTTAAGGAGGGGGGGATGGGGGGGGCCGTGCCCAACGAGGGCCAGAGATCAACTATACTCCCATAGAAAAGCTGGTGTTAGCCTTTCTCAGCGCAAGCAAACGGCTTAAAAGATATTTCCAAGCACACACAATTGTCGTAATAACGGACCAACCAATAAAGCAACTACTATCGAGTTCAGAATTCTCTGGGAGAATACTAAAATGGAAGTTTGAACTAGAAGGATATGATATCAAATATAGGCCAAGGACTGCAATCAAAGGGCAAATATTAGCAGATTTTATTGTGGAACGACCAGAGGAAGAGTCTCTGGACGAGCTCAAAGACTGAACCAAAGAACTACTGGAGCCATGACTTTATTCACTGACGGAACGTTCTCTGTGTATACGGCTCCGAGCAGGACTAAAAATTAACAAATACGGAGGGGCAAGAGTTTACATACGCTATGAGGTTCAGATTTGAAGCTACTAACAATGAAGCCGAATACGAAGCATTAATAGCCGGTCTTCGGATCGCAGAACAAATGGGCGTAAAGAACCTGCAAGCATATGTAGACTCAAGACTTGTAGCCAATCAAGTATATGGCTCTTATGTCGGGCCAAATAATCAGCATGATCCCATATTTGAACAAAGTACAAACGCTCGCAAGAAGCTTCAGGGAATTTTCCAACAAGCAAGTACCACAGAAGCGAAAACTAGGAAAGCAGACGCCTAACAAGATCGCATCCACAAGCTTTGGTAAAAAAAAACAACATCTCATAAAACAGGTACTTAGTAAAAGCACAGAAGGATAAGTCCGATAAACGAAAAGGAAAATCCATCGCCGTAGTGAAGAGGAAGGCAACACATGGATGACACCTATATGCGAGTACCTTACAAAGGAAATCCTTCCGGCGGATAAAAAGAAAGTCAGGGCTGTACGTCGCAAGGCAGCCAGGTACACCATGATCAATGGAACTTTGTATAAGAAATCTTTCATAGGACCATGGCTCCGGTGTGTCGGACCGCTCCAAGCAAACTATGTCCTTAGAGAAATACATGAAGGGTCGTGCAACATGCATTCCGGTCCTACATCTGTGGTTGCCAAAGCTATCCGAACAGGATATTACTGGCCAACAATGCATATGGACGCACGGAAGTTAATAAGGGAATGCAATGATTGTCAAGTCCATCGCCCCGTCCCAAGAAACCCGCAACAAGATTTAACTCCTATCACATCTCCATGGTCATTTTACAAATGGGGGGTCGACATAGCCGGACCTTTCCCGGAAGGCCCAGGTAAAGTCAAATTCTTGATTGTAGGTGTTGACTATTTCACCAAATGGATCAAAGCCAAGCCCTCGAACTTCACATGCAATCAGTTAAAAGTACGTAATGGACAACATTGTCTGCAGATTTGGTCTACCAGTGGAAATTGTATCAGACAATGGAAAACAGTTCCGCGACAACCCATTCAAAGATTGGTGCAAAAACTATGTATCCGCAAGGCTTTGTTCATTTTCCGGAAGCACCCACAAACAAATAGCTTGATTGAAAGAGCAAACAGAAGTTTGGGGGAGGGAATAAAAGCTAGATTAGATGAAAGAAGCAAAGACTGGATGGGAGAACTCTCACATGTCCTATGGTCCCACCGCACAATGATCAAATCAAGTAATGGGGAAACTTCATTTTCACTAACATACGGTACAAAAGCTGTCATCCCAGCGAAAATAGGCATGCCAACGCTCCGGACTATGGAAGTAGACCCGATAAAGAACGATGAGACCCCTTGAAATAAACTGGACCTCATATGGGAAAAAACGAGGGAACAAGAAGCAACAAGAAGCATAAAAGCAAAACAAAATGGGAAAAGGTATTACAACTCTAGGTCCGCCTGCACAAGTTTCAAGCCAGAGCGCATGTTTACCGCAGCAACGCCGCAAGTCACGCCAGGGATATGAAGGCAAACTATGGACCCAAACGGGAAGACCGTACGAAGCTTGCAGAATCGCTTGGAAAGGAGCAGATACAAACTTAAAATAATTATAAAGGAATGAACTCCCAGCTGACAGGAATCATTTGTAACTTAAAAAGTGTTATATACATGAAATGTAGAACGCCCGTTCACGATATGATGTATCCGGAGGGCAATATCTCAATTTATCTTATAACTTGTAATGTATTAATTTACTGAAAAGTGGGGTTAGCACCCTCACGAGTTTTAAATTCCTTACATTGTTAGTCTTTTTACTTTGGCAAAGATTATATTAATTGTTAAGACGCGCACGCAAGAGCCACCTTCGCAAATATATTATCCGTAAAATTAAAGGTTAAGCAACCAAAAATGAGCTAAGGTGCATTAGAGGTATGCAAACCCTGCACCGGGAGAATAACCCACAAATATTCATGACTATCTATTACGAACGTACACCAGTAATAAATAAAAGTTTGCAAAATATATGAACATGTTAAACTAGCATTCATATTACAAAAGAAGCCGCAGAAATAGCCACAGACGGCCGCGATATACAAAACATCATAAAAGTTATACACAAAAACTGTCATAATAGACCACATGCGGTCACGGCACAACCTAAAAGCGACAGGCTTCAAACTTAGGGATGGCAACTACGCTCCCTAGGGCCTCGTCTGTATCTACCTCATCAAAGTCCTCGACGGAGAGAGGAGCCGCAGAAGTACTAGTTTCACCCACCCAAGTTTGAGAAGACAGGGGGTTACAAACTATCTCCATCATCAACTGGCGAAGAGCTGCAACATGCTTCTTCGCTCCTTCAGCACGAGAATGAACATTCAGCAAAGCGAAGGAGAAAGAAGTCTCCCCAACGATGGCCTTATCATCAGAATGATGGATGGGGACGGAAAGCTGCTCAAGACACGGTTGCAGGTGAGCAGCTTCCGGGAGGTCAGCTAAGGGTCCGTCCAGGATAAAGCAATCTAGGACCTCATCCATCCCGACATCTTTTTTGGACTTCAACAAATTTACCAGAGGGAAGTCCACATCCTCAAGAGCCCTCACTGCATCAAAATAGCTGGTCCTAGCAGCCTCCGGGTTATAAGCCTCAACCGCGAAAAGTGGGGTTCCGACAATCCCATGCTCATACCCAGCCTCCAAGCCCTCCTGCATACCGAAATCCACGGCACGGCCCAAAGCGTGACCCAGAATGCCTTGATACTCAGGAGATTTAAAACATTTTAGCACAACAAGCTGAATCCCGTGCGTCAGAAACCATCTCCTTTCGGCCAAGATAGTCAGGTAGGCAGGATAAAGTTCCCCCTCCAAACGCTAGAAAAGAGACATCCATCAATTTACTCAAGCCTTGGCTACACGGTTATAAAGCACCTGGTCCTGCTCTTCATGCTGAGCTTCCGCCTTCTCTTTAAAATCATGAAAGGCAGTGTGAAGGGTAGAAACTTGCGAAAATAAGAAGTAAAAAAAACAACACAACAACAACATGCAGAATAAAAGACATACCTCAGAGGTAAGCCTATCCCTCTCGGAAGTCAAGGAGGTAATCAAGCTCCCAAGCCCTTCAGCACAGGTGGCCTTGAATCATCAAGCCAGACTTGAGATAAGTAGGCACGTGAATCAAGTAAGGGATGTCAGTGTCTTTTTCGTGCAAAGTACTTTACAGCACTACACCTCCCCGGTCAAATCAGTCAACGCTGACCACATAGAAGACGACACACCACTGCGGTCCCGCCTTTCTCCTCCTCTCCACTCAATATAAGATTTAAGTCTGAGAATCTCCAAGTCTTTCTCCTCAAGCAACCTACCACGAGCATCATACTTGCCTTTGAGCTTCTCCTTAAGCTCAAGCTCATGCTCGACGCGGACCTTACCTCCGACTCAAGACAAATCTGTCACGCCGCCCCCACGTTGAACTCTATATATAATTGTTCATAATCCATACTTCGGAGGGTAGAGAAAAAGCCAGGGGGCAACACGGTCAACCAACGTGCGGCAGGAAAACCCGTCATCTAACAGCGAGTCGTTGGTAATGTTCCATCGAGTAACATACCAACGTTCTGCCTCGGCAGAATTCATGAGGCAACTCATAAGAAAAGTAGTCATCCGTCCTTATGATGTCTCCGAGTTGGAAGTTGGTACCGGCTACATCCGACATAGGCGTAACGCCCACATTCTCCCGGGCGGAAGTTACAGTTGCAGCAGCAGTATACACCGGGACATCCGCGATTCGGGCACTATCAAATAAAAAAAATGTTAAGGAAAGCACATAGAAGTGCAGTCAAACAAAAGGTAAACATTTAAATACCTCTGAACGACATGGGCCTGGATATCAGCCTGAAGAGAAGGCCTCGACACAAGGGGACTTGTCGGCATAAGTTGCCTCAGTCCAGCAAGAGTCTTCCCACCAGTACCGGTAGCAAGGCTAGGGTGATCCTTCCTCAGCTGCTTGGCAGGAAGGGTATCACTCTGCTCTCCCCCCCCCCCCCCACCAACCTTTTTCATTTGGACTTCCCTGACAGTGTCACGACAACTCATTCCGGCCCCTCAAATCTCATAGGTTCCTCGGAACAACATTCTCTGGCTCCACCTCAGCCGGAGCAGACACCTCAGGAGCAGACACCTCAGGAGCAGCAGCAGAACTACTGCCACCTGCAGCAGGAGTAACCAAGGACATGAAACAATGACTCGTACTCTCCAGTAGCTTCACCTGATCATCCTTTTTCTGAACTTCCACCGCTTGGACCTTCCGGGGGTCGGCAGTCTTGATAAAGTCAAGCAAACCCATTTCTACAAAACAAACACCAAAAGATTAGACCTCATAAATCATATAAAAAAATTCCACCGAAGGAAGTAACACCCACCCGTTCCGTCAGGCCTCTCAAAGGCCGGATAAGTATTTTCATCAAACGGATAATATGGGCTCAAACCCACAAGACACAAAAAGCACTCCGGATAACGGCGGAAAGGAGCCTTGTTGTTCTCCAGGAGCCTAACAGTTTGCTCTTGGCGAGCGGTAAGATGGGGAGCCGGATCTTTCTCCAACGCGCCCCCCACATACAAGGAGACGGGGATAGGAAACACTTTAGCATCAACCCAGAAAAAATGGTCGGACCAATTTTTAATGGAGTCCGGGGGTTTAGGGAAGCAAGAAGGAGATGATGGGGAACGTTTTGCAAAGGAAAACAACCCGTCACTATATGTACGGGTATAGAACGCACGAAAGACAGTTACCGACGGGGCAAGGTCAAGCACGCGCGTCAAAACCTCAAAATGAGATACGCGGGCAGCACCAAAAGGGGATAATTGGGAAATATGTATGCGGAAATATCGGAGAACAGCCATAAAAAATTTTGTGAAAGGAATCCTATAACCACAATAATCAAAAAACCTGGTATAAACACCCACTTTACCCTCAGGGAATTGAGTGATAGTTGTATCCCGCCCCGGAGCCACAAGATGAACTTCATCAGGAATATAGTAGTCATTACAAAAGTTTTCTACCATTTCTGGAGTCATAATGGAATGCTTAACAGCAAAGTTAGTCATTTTGAAGAGACGAGCGAAGAAAGATGCTAACCTGAATCTCGAAAAACCATAGAAGTGAGGAAAACAACGCACGGAGGAAGGTTAAAGAATAAAAGCTTGAAGAAATTGACAATGACAGAAAGGAGGTTTTGTGAAAAACAAAACAGTAAAAATAGGGGGGGGTATTTATACCCTTGGTGTATTTACTCCTACCAATAGTCTGATGACGCCACGTGTATACCACTTACATAATCAACGGCAGCAATACATCTGGGAAAAAATTAAAAAGCTGTCAAAGCCGTCACATCAGCCAGAGGATAAAAGGACAGCAACGTTCCACGTCATCAACTTGATAAGGAAGCATCACGGTATGAAATAGATAACTCCAGAAAGCAACAAAGGAACCGGAAGTCTAGCATTGATCACCGCACGTAGGACATGATTCGCAGGCAATATCATACTAGACTAGGGGGACTTGATGACGTATAATAGGTATACCAAGCCTTTGGGGTTGGACCACACTATCACCTGCATTGGTCACGGCCCGGATACGTCAAAACGGACGCGGACCTAACTATAGGATACTTCCGTCCACGGAAGGCACACGCGTCCGTATACACGGTTATTAAGGGACCTTGCCCGACAGGGGACCCACTCTGGCCACTACGAAATACTAGGAAACCCTAGTACTAGACTCTTATAAATAGAGACCTACTACACAATGAACAGTACGATTTTCTCACTCTATACTCTCATACTTTCTCTCTCTACGTGTTTACTTACTTTCACGCCGGAGTCTAACCGTGGGGCCCGTCCCCACGGTAAGGCTAACGGTTTTTGTCTGATTGTGCAGGAAATTATCATTTCTCTTGCTCTAATACAAAACCCAACGCTCAAATCACCCGGAAGCCCAATCCGATACAGGATTTGAGCCCAGGTCTATACCCGATACCTATTTTGTATTAACAACCGTTATGTTCTATAATTGATAAAAAGAAACGTCACATCTTTTTGCCAGGCCGTCGCAATTGACCCCACTGCTATCCACTACCATGGACTTCATCTTTTTGGTAGTCATGTTTTCAATGGCTTGATAAAAAATGATAGTTTCATTGTAATAACAATGCGGTATAGAGTTTTGCATGTTCCTATAATACCTCACAACTTCTATTCAAACACACTAATAGAAACTAAATGAGGTCTTTATATACGGAAAATTTCAACCTCTAGACAATATACATAATCATTGTAGCGTCTTATAGGCAAGAAGTAGAAAAAATGCGTTCTCAAGGGAAATAAAGAGGAGAAATGAAGATGATTTCTTCCCGTGTTGAATCGTCACATGAGACTGAATCTCCACCGACTTTCCTCCATTGACTTGACATGGTCTCGAAGTTCTGCAACCACCTCGGACTCTGGTGCTACTAAGAAATTTGTCACTTTTTCAATTTCTCCTAATCTTATAAAGAGCTAACGTATGTGTGGTATGCAAATACTACTAACAAGCAAAGATATCCGCGCGTTGCTGCGGGCGTTAATTTTTCGCGCGTTGTTGCATTACGTTAAATTTATTTATTTATTTTTATTTTTATTTTTTTTTCGCGCGTTTTTTTATGTTTAATAGTGTAAGTTTATTTTTTCCTGCACGTTACTGCGGTGCGTTAATTTTATCCGCGATGTTTGCGTTCATTAATTCTTTTTTTCCTTTAATTTTGTGCGAGTTTATTTTGTCGGTCTCATATTTAATAGTGCGGGTTTACTTTTTCAGTATCGTGTTTAGTAGTTTTTTTATGGTTTTACGCGTTGTTGCGTGGCGTTAAAATTTTATTTTTTTATTATTTTATTATTTTTTATTTTTTTTGCGAATTTATTTTTTTGGTCTCATGGTGTAAAATGACATTGTTTAAGTCAATTCGGAAATGTTACCGCGGGTATTTTTTTATCTGAATGCGTCGAACCTTTTGTAAAAAAAATTTCCTCCCTATTTTGTGCCAACAATTTAAAAAAAAAAAAAAAAAAAAACAATTGGGCCGGCCTAAATTTTTGGGCTAAATTTTTTGGGCTTTTTTTGGCCCAGCACGGTAACACTGTAGCTACAGTGCTTAAATGAATAGTAAGTCGACCATTCTCAAATGATTATATATATAATATAATGTATTTTATGCTAGTATTATCAATTTATGTGCGGGCTTAACGTATGCAAATACCATGGTGTAATGTATTTAGGCCCATTATTCTAGTACTATCAATTTATTTAGGCCCATTATTCTACCAATATAGTTAAATACCTTCGTGAATCATATATCTTATATCTTGTGAGTTGACATCATCGTAGACTCAAAATATAGTATAGACCCAATGAACAAATCTCAACCACTCATTTTTTTTATCAAAATAAAAAAATGCCAATTTTCACCTATGTATTAAAATAAAATATCTTGCAAACGGTAAATCGTCAAGCGACAAAAATACATGATTGCAACGAGAATTAAATCATCTTTCTATATATGGGCACTTCTATATACTTTCGACGAACTTTTTTTAAATTTTTTTTCAGTCACGTCTGAAAAAATCACATGTAATTTTTATCACAATCACATGTGATTTCATAAAATCATATGTGATTTATGATACAAATCGCATGTGATTTTTCGAGACGTAATTAAAAAAATTCAAAATTTTTTTTGTCGAAAGTATATAGAAGTCCCCTCTATAGAAAGATGATTTAATTCTTGTCGCGATGGTATGTTTCGTTTTGCATAACGATTAACGTTTTGTGAGATATTTAATTATTTTTTTAAAATGTGAAAAGTGGTTTCTTTTAATTTGATGAAAAAATTGATGAATACGATTGATTCATTGGATCTTTACTAAATTTTGGATCTATGTTGAACTTTTCCATGTATCTTGTACCCTTGTTTATTGATGAATGAATGACAATTTACCAACTCTAAAAATGTTCATCTTATCTCGTTATGGTTTATTTCTCACAAATGCTTTCTACGAAGATCTTTACCGACGCTCTGCTGCGGGGAGCGTTTTATGTGAAAAAGTTTACAATTACTCTAAAATCTCATTTAAATCGGTTTTAGTTTTTCACATGTAAAATGGTAAAAAAAAAACATACACAAATAAAGTTTAAGTAATGTTAAATTGTTTCGCAAATACATTTAAAAACAAAAGCAAAATGAAAAAGCTAACCTAGTTATACTTAACACTTAGAAACTGATTAACTACAAATTATACAACGTTAAAAGTATTTACGTAATACTAAAAATCATAAAAAGGTACTGTATAAGTTTGAATTTAAGGATGATTTTCGTAAAATGAAGTAAGTGACAAGGACTATTTTGTAACATTTAATTTAAGGACGTTTTTTCTAAAGTTAACTAACGGAGACTAATTCTGTATTGTTTTGTTACACAAAGAATCGATAGATTTAATTGAATGACAATTTTAGTAAATCGCAAGCAAACAATAGGACTTTTTTTGCAATTTTCTAAACAATCTTTGCAACGCGACTATACTGGGGGGACTAAATTTGTCATTTTTATTCGGGTTTTACTGTCCATTGAACAGTAAAAAGTCCCATCTTTTGTTTATATTTAAAACAAGGAATTTTTTGCCCGCGCGTTGCGATGGAACAAAATTATATATTTATGGTGAATAAACTTCTTTTGTAGATTGATTTTGAATTAATACATGTAGATATAACAAAAAATTTGCATGCATGAGTAAAGTTGTTTTTCTATTTGCTTAACACATTAAAATAAAAGCATCACATAATTTACATAAAATAAAGTTGGAAAAAGATTCTCTCATGTTCATTATGAGAGGTAATGTTCTGCTTTATCTGATTGTACATTTAATTATTTTAATCAAATGTACAATCACATAAAGCAGAACATTACCTCTCATGTTCAAATGAACATGAAAGGATCCTTATCCAATGAAAGTTAACCCACCTTAATTTAAATTTTATACATTTTAAGAACTTTTAATGTAAAAAAAATTTAAAAACTAGCAACGAAAATTTACTATTCATAAGAAAATAAAAATGCATAAATACCCCTTTAAAGATGGGTTAATTAGAAAACTAGTGCCCTTAACTATAAATTAATTGTAGACAACTACATATTTCATCTTACCAAACTTTTACGTAAACGAAATATGATAGCTATTACTTAGAAAAATTAAGGACTTACAATGGAGAAAATAGTTATTTCTTAATAAAATTAGAGACATACAATAGAAACAGAATGACTTACAAAAGGACTAACAAAGAAAACCTAAAAAACTATACATTTTAGGGACTAATAATGTAAAGATAATAACTCATGGACTGAAAATGAAACCGAATGACCAACGAAAGAAAAAAAAAGAGAATCAAAGGACTAACAAGTACAAAAAAATAACCACTAAGGACTAATAATGTATGTTATTAAAAAAAATTGAAAGACTAACATGTAATAAAAAGTAACCACCAATAATAATGTATGTTACTATAAAAATCAAAGGACTAACATGTAATAAAAATTAACCACCAAGGAAGAATAATGTATATTACTATTCATAAATGACTAACATGTAATAAAAATTAACCACTAAAGAATAAATATTTAATCTAACCACTAACATTTAATAAAATTACCCACCAATGAAAAATATTGTATTTTACTATTCAATAAGGACTAATAATGTATGCTACTAATAAAATCGAATGACTAACATGCAATAAAAAAGTAACCACGCATAACTAATAATGTATGTTATTAAGAAAATCTAAAGACTAACATGTAATAAAGGTTAACCACAAAGGACTAATATTGTTTTTTTAACTATTTATTAAATAGTGTACCAACAATGAAATTACATTTGATAAATATTATGTTTCAAATTTGTTATAAAGTTGCCTATATTTAAAGTAGCAAATGTTGATTACTAGTTCTACAATGCTGCTAATGAGGTATTAGGCGTCGGCGTTGCTGCGAGCTAAAATCCGCATAGATTGTACGTATCTCGAAAGTTGGCTGGAATGAACATTACGCACCATTAAACCAAACAACAAAACAGAGGAAATTTTTATATCAACAGAGACTTGTAATCACATATAATACATATCATGAAAGTTAAAGAATCATATCGAACAATCTTTTTCTAAAGACAACATTAGATAATCAACCGTGTACATTAACTTTATGTTGGGATTAAAAGACTTCACGATGATCTTAAAGTTAAGACTGCTCAGGTGTGTGTTAGTACTGCTAAGCATAAATTAATGTTGTTAGTAATCTTTATGAAAAATATGCTAAGTAGTTAGTACTGCTAGTTACTACTGCTAGTGTAAGTTACTACTGCTAGTGTATATTATTACTGCTAGTTACTACTGCTAGTAATGTTAGTACTGCTAGAGTAAAGTTAGTACTGCTAGTGTAACTTAGTACTGCTGGTGAAGATTGAAGAAAACATTCTAAGTAGTTAATGCTGCTTGTACACAATTAGTGCTGCTGGTACAAAAGTTACTACTGTTGGTGTTGAAAGTTAATGCTGCTGGTATAAAAGTTACAACTGCTGAAAGATTACAATTGCTGAAAGGATAAAGACTGCTCAGAGAAAAGATAAAGATTGCTTTCAGATATATATGAGATATTTTTGTAAAAGATACGTATAAGTTATTTGTTAAGAAGATCATGATAACTTAGAAAAATATTGTAATCCCATTAGGACTCCTTGGTGTATAAAAGAAGGGCCTAGGGTATAGAATTCTATGTATAAAAAACAAGTCATTCATAGAGTTATTATAGCTTCAAGGTTTTGTAACCCTAATACTAGTTAAAGTATTCGTATTAATATATTGAAGCTTTTGTTTGTTAATCTGTGTGTTCATTAGTATTACTGTTTCATTAAAGAATTCTTCTTATATTAAAGATTAGATTCCGCATAATCTTTAGTATTATCAAACAAGGTTTCTATCATAGTTGTGTAGGATTTATCTTGCATAACTAAACCTTACACAAGCTAAGGAATTCAAGATCCATTAAAGTGGGATCAACAATGATAGTTGATAACACTAAAATTGCCAACATGTCTCCCCCATTTTAGTGTAATCCTTGATTTACTAAAATACATAAAACGAACCAAACTCATGAATAAATGAAAATGCCACTATGGATTAAATTTTCACTTAGTATATTACACATTTTAGAAATTCAAAAATCAGGGTGTCGCTTAGGATTAAACCCCTCAATTCGTAAGAATACCCGAAGATAATATACACATAAGTTACTGTAATATTCTAAAGTTTACAAACTTGACACTATTATATAGCCATGTGTCTATATCCTTTGATGAGCATATAAAAACCAAGTCAAAAGCTTCTTGAAGCGGCAAAACTTCATGCTTACATAGGTAGTTCTTTTATTCTTGCACCTGCACATGCAATTTTTCAAAAGAACTATTAAGAAGCCTAACATCAACCTAACATAATCTGCAGAACCGAGCACATACTTTGGGATGATTGAGCTGAATGTGCTCCAATCACTAAAAATGAGCTTTTCACATTGAATTTAGCTCCTAGCGTTAGCTAGGAGGGAATTGGGTGTCCCATCGTTATAGATTTTGATGGAATTTAATCCCATCCCTATAGCCGACTTGTGCACTAAGTCTCTGGCTAATCCTTTTATCAAGTGACCCACCAAGTTTTGTTGAGATCGAACAAAATCCACGAAAATCACTCCATTTGTAATGAGCTCACGAACCATACCGTGTCTAACACCTAAGTGTCTAGGCTTTCCATTTTATATTTGACAATATGCCTTAGCCAAACTGGTTGCACTATCACAATGAATAAAAATAGGAGAAATTGGTTTTGGCTATAACGGAATCTCATATATCAGATTCCTCAACCATTTTGCCTCTTTGCCAACTGCAGCTAAAGCTACAAATTCTGCTTCCATTGTTGAGTCAGTAATAAAAGTTTGCTTCTTTGAAGCCCATGAAATGACACCTCCACCAAGCAGAAATACCTAACCAGTTGTAGAAGTATGATCTTCTGAATTAGTTATCCAGCTTGCATCAAAATATCCTTCAAAAAGTGAAGGAAACCTAACATAAGATAAACCATAATCCATGGTTGTCTTTAAGTAGCCGAATACCCTCATTATAGTATACCAATAATGAGTAATAGGATTACTTGTATACCTACTCAATTTACCCACAACATAAGCAATATCTGGTCTTGTGCTTGTCATAGCATACATCAAGCAACCAATTGCTCTAGAGTACTCAAGTTGATCTACATCCCTGCCTGTATTAGGCATAAGTTTGATAGTCGGATCTAAAGGAGTGCTGACTGGACAACAATTATCACATTTGAACTTCTTGAGTATTTTATCAATATAATGTGATTGAGTAATTGTTATACCCTTATCCTCACGTTTAATACTTATACCAAGGATCACGTCAGCCTCCCCTATGTCCTTCATGGAGAAATTTGATGACAAAAACTCTTTTTTTATCACTTGATCTTGATCAGTCCCAAAGATCAACATGTCATCAACATATAAGCAAATGATTACTCCATTACCGGATTTATCAAATTTGCAATATACATACTTGTTAGACTAGTTTAGTACAAACCTACTAGACAAGACAACCTCATCAAATTCTTTATGCCACTATTTTGGAGCCTGCTTGAGTCCATATAATGATTTAATTAATTTACACACCTTATGCTCATTTCCAGGCATAATAAATCCTTCTGGTTTCTTCATATATACCTTATCTTCCAAATCACCATTCAAGAATGTTGTTTTGACATCCATTTGATGAATCACTAGATTATAAGTTGCTGCTAAAGCAATCAATAATCTAATTGTAGATATTCGAGCAACAGGAGCATTGGTATCGAAATAATCGATTCCTTCCTTTTGTCTAAAGCCTTGGATAACCAATCTAGCTTTAAACTTGTCAATGGTTCCATCAACTTTCATCTTCCTTTTGAAGATCCATTTGCAACCTAAAGGATTGCAACCTGGTGGTAATACATATAAAATCCATGTATTATTTTCCATAATTGAATCCATCTCATCATTAATTGCTTCTTTCCAGAATGCAACATCACGAGATTGCATAGCTTTATCAAACGTTCTTGGATCCTCTTCTATACTGTAACAGTAAGAATATTAAGGTCCAACTTCATCTCTTGATCCCTCAACTAAATATAGCTAAAAATTAGATCCGAAAGATTTAGCTACCCTTGCTCTATTACTCCTACGAACTGTAGGAGTTTCAACTAGAGTTTCACCAATTTGATCTTCAATTGAACCTTGCATCAGACTTTTAGGTCTAGGTAATGAAGTGAATCGTTTTTCATCAAACATTGCATCTCTTGACTATATAACCGAATTAACGAATATATATTCATTAGGTTCTATTACATAGAATCTATATGCCTTGGAATACTCAGCATATCCAATAAAGATGCAATCAATACCTTTTTTGTCACACCCCGCCAAGGCGGAAACACGAGGCGTAACATCATGGATATCATCACAACATAATGGTGTCAACAATAGAGAATCACTACATGCATAACTAGAAATAAAAGACACGATGTGTCATGACAATACCGAAAACAAAGGAACGACATCTTGTATTAATGAAAAAGGGGTCTCATCAATATAAGGGCAATGTATCACAAACCTATTAAAAACATTCAAGAATTCATGCAAGTAAAATACAAAACGAAATCAAATGAGAACTTCCAAATGCAGCCTAATGGTCTCTCTAGCCACTTTTATTAATTTCAGTATCTTCATAACGCTCACCTGAAAATGATGCTTAAAACGTCAACATAATGGTTGGTGAGAGTCATAGGTTTTACGACACCGATACAAAAGATTTAAATCAATTACTGTGATTACAAAAAAAAACAAAACATAGCAGGACAATTAAGCTGACTATTATACATGCTAACATGCATTCAACTAACAATCACCATTAGGACGGAACGTGTCCCCTGATCCAAACCATAAAATTTGTCACATAGTCATGGAGAGGAACGATATCCCCAATCCCAGACTCTTGGTACTGTATCTACGCAAAATCATACCCACACAAAGTAGGCAAAAAGCAAATCCAAACTCAATCACAAGGAGACAATCACGCTCCATGGATGTCATACCCACAAAGTAGGCGAAAACCAATCTCAAACTAAATCACAAGGAGGTGATCACGCTCACAAATTGATAACCAACTCACATAAAATCACATAAACACATAATTACTATAACACATAATGAAACTCAAGTCAATACTAACGGTTGACTAACCTGCTCAAAGCACAGTTGTCATAGTATCCCCTTCTTAGGGAAATTTCGTCTTGAGATTTAACTATTAGATTCACCAGTATTAGCAACAAACAGTTAGGGATACCTAGCTTTCATATGGTCTTCGCGTTCCCATGTGAACTTAGGGCTACGTTTTGAATCTAATCTAACTTTCACGATCGAAAACCCACTGCTTACAACTTCGCTTGCCCATACAAGGGTACAAATAGCACTATAACAACTCCAAGCAAAAATGAACATCCAACTACATGAACATCGCCCGTCTTCGAGGAAACTCGTCAAAAACCTTAAGTTGTGTAACAACGTCATTCATAACCCATCCCCGCAACTCATCAAACAATAACTGTCTTGGAACTAAGTTATGAGTTGTTACAAAGCTCAACGTTTTTGAAGAATCGGCTTGACTTCGAGTTTATTCAAAATATAACATTAACCAAACCACATAAGAACATTTAAGGGTGCACTAAAGTCTGCCAGTAACCCTATGTGTCCAACTTTACTTAGTACTTCCAACGATAGCTTGCTCAACGAGCAAGTGTGGATACCTAGTTTTTATGAAATCCTCATGACCTCGCTTCGAGTTCTAATGGACTTAACTATCGGAATCCTACTACGCTTCAAAATTTTAACCTCACGATCAATGATCTCAACAGGTTCATCAACAAAACGAAGAGTTTTGTCTACCTTAATTTCTTCTAAATGCACATGCAGATTTGTATCTACTAAATACTTCTTTAAATTTGAAACACATAAATTACGTTACTAAATTATTGAGACAATCTCAATCAATAGGCCATAGGACCGATCCCTTTAATGATCTCAAATGGTCCTACATATCTTGGTGCTAACATTTCTTTCTTTCCAGAATGCACTACTTCTTTCCAAGAAGACACTTCCAACATCACTTTATCACCAACTTCAACTCGAAATGTTTACACATATTGCCAACATAGCTCTTTTGGCAATCTCTAGTTGTTACAATAAACCCGAAGGTCTTTGATGTTTCAGCATTCACCTTTAAACAAGTCAAACAATTGCTAACATAGGTAGCAATATCCTTCTCCATATATGGCCATCATACATATCTTTAAGGTCATAGTACGTCTTATCCGCTCCCGAATTTACCAAGTACCTTGATGCATGAGCCTCGTCCATCATTAATGTCCTTACATCACCTATTAATGAAACCCATAATAAATACATACCTTCACATTCCTTCCTTTCCATTAGTTGGTTCAGGCCACACATCATTTCTGCTATCGTGTTCTCTACCTTGCCTCTTTGCATGAGTACACAACCTAATCCTTGATTCGACGCGTCGCAGTAAACTACAAACTCTTTGGATCCATCAGGCAATGACAATATTGGTGCATTTCACAAATTTCCCTTCAACGTCTGAAAAGCTTCCTCTTGTTCCTTGGCCCACTCCTACTTCTTATTCTTATGAGTCAGTGAAGTAAGAGGTTTAGCAATCTTAGAATTTTTTTACTATGAAACGTCTTTAGTAACCTGCCAATCCTAAGAATGATCGTATCTCGGATGGCGTCTTAGGTACTTTTTAATTCTTCATTGCTTCTATCTTACTAGAGTCTATGTGAATTGAATATCATTGCTGATTAACCGGCGGGATGAGAAAACGCACTTTCTTTTAACCAGAATCATACTTAGCAAACTAGGCAAATAACTTTTCCTCTTACAGCAGCTCCAACACCAACTTCAAATGACCACGTGATCCTCCTTAGACTTCGGAGTAATCAAGATACACGATAAACAAAATAGAATTTGTCTAAATACGGTGCTTGCACACGACGGTTCTTCAAGTCCATGAAAACCGCTGGTGCATTTGTTAACCCAAAAGGCATAACCGTAAACTCAAAGTGTCCATATCGCGTCCTAGATGCCGTTTTGAGAATATTTCCTCCATGTACTCTAAACCTGAAGGTAACTTGAACTAATATTATCTTAGAGAAATAACGCGAAACTTGTAACTGGTCGAACAAGTCGTCGATCCTGAGGAGATTCTTGGTGGTCAGCTTGTGCAACTCTCGATAGTCTATGCACATTCGAAATGAACCGTCCTTCTTTTGAACAACACAGGTGCTCCCCACGGAGAGTGACTTGGTCGAATAAAACGTATATCAATGACTTCTAAGGGTTACGTAATACCGAAAAGGAAGCAAACGAATACCGAATAAAGCTGAAATACATATAAGTGGATATCACTATGCAAATTTAGATTTTGGATCAAATGACATAAGAATCCTTTAAAGAAAGGATATAATATCTATACTGATAGGAAACGAAAACAAAAGAGTCAACAAAGCATATCAAGACAAAAGGAACACATATTGAATAATGATACGTATCAAGATTGACAAATACAAAAAATAGAATTCTTATACCAATAATCGACTTTACTCGACAGAACCAACTAAATACTGTTTTTATAAAAATTCATTTTGAAACAATAAAGACAGTTTTTTTTTAAAAAAAATCATCTTAAAATATAAAAAATCATCTTAAATATAATCTTTTTTTTTTAAATTCGTTTTAAAACATGGTTTTCATAAAAAAATCAAGAGATATTTATAAAAAAATGTATCGCATTTTACCAATATAAATCATTTTAAACATACTTTTCATAAAATAAAATTTATCAAAAACAACTTATAAAAATGTAAAGATTACCTTAAACATGGTTTTGACACTCAACCAATATCACATTGTTTTCATAAAAATCATTGTAAACGCAGTTTTCATAAAGAGACAGTCATATAAAAGCGCTTATCACAACGTATTCATAAAATCATTTCAAGAATAGTTTTCCCCAAACACCATCAAGATATACTTCAAAAGGATTTCCATAACTTGACATCAATATAAAATATATTACTCAACCCAAGGGCATCGTAATACCAAAAGGGATTGTAAAATACCGTAAAGACTCTAACACAATCTTATTGTTTGAAAGCGAAAGGGAGTATAAAGAACCATATAGTTAGAATAACAGTGAAACGAACATGCACAAGAGAAATTCATACGAAGACATTATGAACCAAAAGAAGAACGTAATGACTCATCCGTACTCACGATCGAAGGAACAACCATCGAAAGGCGTCGGTACTAACATGACAACATGTTACAAAAACCAAAGGATATATAAAGAACGGAGTAATGATCCGCACTAATATGTTAGGAACAATTAGTGCTTAAAAGAAAATTTTGATACTCATACGAGTAATTAGTACCACGAAAGAACCAATGAAACGTACCAATATTCAAAGAAGCAGATCCGAACAACCAATATTCATCAAGACGCCGGATAGAAAAGTTAGATCATCCATACCGACATGGTACGAACAAGGAATGCTAAAATGAGGGTTATATATCCGAGCAAATAATTAAGCAGACAAACGAAGTCAATAATCGCAATAGTAATAATAACATGTATCCGGGGTATCCGCAAACGTTAAATAGAAGGGAAACTTACTATCTATGCAACTGAGCCTAACATACTCGCGCATTAGGTAAACGAGGGATTCCATAACTATATAACCATCCTTATCATGATCACACATATCACAACATATTATACTGCCAGCTTACAAACAAACACTAATCAATGCAATCATGGTCACAAGTCCACGTGTGTGATGCCTTTATAATTATGTTGGCCACCATAATTATAATTGCATCATTTCACACGTATACTTACTTCCAATACTACACCTCTCAAGGATAACGCACATATA
Organism: Tanacetum coccineum; assembly: GCA_026074375.1. Classification (NCBI taxonomy): domain Eukaryota; kingdom Viridiplantae; phylum Streptophyta; class Magnoliopsida; order Asterales; family Asteraceae; genus Tanacetum; species Tanacetum coccineum. The sequence continues at coordinate 15,420 of BQNB010035724.1, read as the reverse complement.
AGCACATATACCACATTGCACATCTTAAACCACTCCAATATAACACAGAAAGGATGCTCCATCAAAGAAATACTTACTTATATAAAGATAAAATCGAAACAACATACATGAACGAAAGTCTCGCAGCGCCTCCAAAATACAAAATATCCAAAAGAAATAATTAATAGCATTGTGACGAGGTAAAAGACGGAATAAACTTATGCTGGGCCTCGCTTGGGTTTGACTTTGCCTTTACAAGAGTCACCCGACTCCGCGGGTCCATGCCTACTACGAGATTCCGACAAGAGATCTGAGTCGGCCTCCTTCTTTGACTCTTCTAACTAAGCTTCCTCATTCGGTTCCTCGAGAGGCTTTTCCTTAATTGGCTCCTCTTTTGAATCATAAGCTATCGAGTAGCCCGTAGGTCAAAATAAAACTCAAAGAAAGCAAGAATACAAAAACGCCTAGATAGCTAAACACATAGACTCTATTACGATTAGAGAGAGACATGACTAAAATAATAAGGAAGGATATATACTATTAGATCCCAATAATAAAGAAGTATATATATATATTATAGTAGTAGACAAATTAAAAAAATTAAAGCTTTCGAATAGCGAGAAAGTATAGTAGATACATACATAAACACTTAAGCCCTAAAATGCAACTATATGAAGGACTCCTAGGTTATAGTCTAGGCTCGACCACCTAATTCTTTATAACCAAAGGCTCTGATACCAAATCTGTCACACCCAGCCAAGGCGGAAACACGAGGCGTTACATCATGGATATCATCACAACATAATGGTATCAACAATAGAGAATCACTACATGCATAACTAGAAATAAAAGACACGACGTGTCATGACAATACCGAAAATAAAGGAACGACATCTTGTATTAATGAACATCATTCCAAATGCAGTCTAATGGTCCCTCTAGCCACTTTTATTAACTTCAGTATCTTCATAATGCTCACCTGAAAATGATGCTTAAAACGTCAACACAATGGTTGGTGAGAGTCATAGGTTTTACGACACCAATACAAAATATTTATATCAATTACTATGATTATAAAAAAAACAAAACATGGCAGGACAATTAAGCTGACTAATATACATGCTAACATGCATTCAACTAACAATCACCATTGGGACATAACGTGTCCCCCGATCCAAACCACAAAACTCATCACATAGTCATGGAGAGGAACGATATCCCCAATCCTAGACTCTTGGTACCGTATCTATGCAAAATCATACCCACACGAAATAGGCAAAAACGAAATCCAAAACTCAATCACAAGGAGACGATCATGCTCCATGGATGTCATACCCACAAAGTAGGCAAAAAACAATCTCAAACTAAATCACAAGGAGACGATCACGCTCATAGATTGATAACCATCTCACATAAAATCACATAAACACATAATTACTATAACACATAATGAAACTCAAGTCAATACTAACGGTTGATTAACCTGCTCAAAGCACAGTTGTCACATTTTTCACCCAAGTTCATATGGGGTGACTTTGTTCCTTTTATTAGGAACTCTATTTAACAATAAATAACAAGCTGTTAACATGGCTTCACCCCAAAATCCTTCACTCAAACCTGAGTAAGATAACATGAAATTAACCATTTCTTTAAGAGCTATATTTTTCATTTCGGACACACTATTTTGTTGTGGTGTATAAGGAGCCGTAGTCTCATGTATGATTCCTACGGATTGGAAATAAATAGGATCATAATATTCACCACCTCTATCCGTACGTAAAATTTTAATTAAATTATTTTGTTGCAACTCAACCTTAGTTTTAAAGATTTTAAATTTATCTAAGGCTTCATCCTTAGCATGGCATAGATAAACATAACAAAATCTAGATGCATCATCTATAAAGGTGACTACACACTTTTTATTCCCTAAGGAATGAGTGGCATGAAAATCACATAGATCACTATGTATCAATTATAAAACATTAGAATCTCGTTTTATATCTTTGAAAGGTTGTCTAGTGATTTTAGTTAACATGTACGTGTTACATTTTTCTAAGTTAATATCAAATTCTAGAATTAAATTATCCTTAGACATAACAAGCATACGTTTATAGTGAACGTGTCCTAAACGATCATGCCACATAGAAGAATCAACATCGTTAGAACTAATCATGCAAACACTACTAAAAGTATTAGGAACTTTATTGAGATTTAACATAAACATGCTATTATTATAGTAACCAAAACCAACAAATACACCATGTCTTGATAAGATATACTTATCAGATTCATACACTTGTTTATAACCATACTTATTTAACATGAGGCCGAACATAAGGTTCTTCCTAAGCCCCGGTACATACATAACATTAACTAAAGTAATAGTTTTCCCACAACTGAATTCTAAAATAGCATTTCCACGACCAAGTATTGGTTTGGTTGACTCGTCGCCCATATAAAGTACGGATCCATCTTTCACCGACTGAAAAGTATCAAACCAATAACGATCCTTACATGCATGACAAGTTGTACCCAAGTCAATCCACCAAGCAAATGCATCAACCTGTACATAATATATTTCAGAAATATGTGGCACATAATGATTAAAAGGAATTACATCAAAGTCAAAATTCAGACCTTATGATGAATTCGGATCCTTAGATCCTTGTCCCAAACTAGAAGTGTTTCAACCATTGTTCTTTTTAACATGATAATCTTTTTTGAAGTGACCAGTTTTGCCATACTTCCAACAAGTCAATTTAGACTCTTTTTTGTTGGATCCGTCGTTGTTACCATCATTCTTCCTTTTCTTTGCCTTGTTGTTCTTGTTGTTATTCTTGTTCTTACCATCTTCTATCATATTAACCGAAGAAGAACCAGCAATTTCTTTGCCCTTTCCTTTGCTACTTTCTTTCGCCTTTAGAGTTTCCTCTATGCGAAAGTGACTTCCAAGTTGTACCAGTGACAACTCATCCTTGATGTGTTTTAAACTATGTTTAAAATCCTTCCATGAGGGTGAAAGTTTGTCTATGATACTAGACACATATATGGATTCATCCATATTCAAACTGTGTTGTGTAAACTGTCTTAGAATTTGAAGGAGTTCATGATATTGTTCCATCACAGACCTTGAATCAACCATCTTGTAATTATTAAAATTACTAACAAGAAACTTCTTACTAGAAACATATTCTGCTATATATATTGATTCAAGTTCACATTTTAGTATACATCAAATAAAGCATCAGACATACCGTTCAAGATGTGTCCGTGATGATGTAATCGTCATTCTCCCACTTGCATAGTTTCTTTGTCTGCTCTAGTCTCATCCTCCACAAACTCAGGCATGAGGCTACTTAACACGTATATAAATTTCAACGTGGTGAGAAGAAAATGGATTTTCTTCTGCCAGGGCCTGAAATTATTCCCCTCAAACTTATCTAACTTCTCAAACTTCGCAGTCATATCCTTAACAATGTCTCCCATGATTAAAACCAGGAAATACTTTAATCTTTGTATGAATTTTATGTGGTGTGTGAATAGTTTATAATTTGGATATCAATCTGAATCGTGTAATCACTTTTGGATTAAAGTATTTCGACCCTATATGCCTTGGGTTTACGAAATCCTTAATCAGATAAGACAGATTGACAATTGAATTCTAAGGCATGAGAAATTGATCAGAAAACTGTAGAATATTATATGTTGTTCTATTTCCAAATAAGACCATAATCTGGTTATATATAACCACCGAAAAGTAGTTATTTTTGGTTATTAAGTAACCGCTGAAAAGTAGTTATTTTTGGTTATTTAGTAACCACCGAAAAGTATTTATTTTTGGTTATTTCCCAACCATCACAATGGTTATTAAAAACACATGTCAGTTATTTTCGGTTTTGGCAGATCTAAAGAATATTATTCTTTGTATACTGCCTTTTGATCCTGTGTCTTTATCGAGGTGATATCAAGCTAACTATGACGAGTGGGCACTCCGCACCTCCTGACTTGTCTTGAGCTAAACTTGCATAAGACCATTGGTCTCAAGTAAAACACAATTACCTAAAATGATAGTTGATAACACTAAAATTACCAACATCTTATACGTTATTTAAGGGACAATATTATATGTACAGTAACATGTAAGATAGCGTATTTTCATTAAAAAATGTCTGGTTCCATCCCAATACGCATCTATGTTAAACTACTTGAAATTAAAAGTGTGTTTGAAAAAAGTAAACACATCTATTATTGGGTTTGAACTTTGAAGGAGTCGTCAAATGGATGTCCATAACATAACCATGATTTTTTCTCGAATCAAATATACAACTAAACCAAAATCAAAATGACAGCAAAGTTTGTGGCCAACAATGAAAAAGCAATTAATATGGCTCAAGACAACAATTACTCATCCCTTTAAAAGCCACGACTAGAATAATCATAAAAGCCATAAAACGCGTTCTACTGAATAACCACGACTAAAAAGACTGTGTAAGGTCCGATTCATTAACACATTTTACTGAAGACGCGTTCTTATTCTTGAACAGCTTATCTGCATGTAGGGCATCTATATATTATTCTAGACGCTTATAAGCTACTCAAAAATCAGTACACATCACTAGAACATATACAGCTGAGGCTTAGAATGCCGTAGTCATCATTGTCGAGTTAAGTGTGAAAACCATAAGGACACTTAAAAGATCATCCATGCGTTTAAGTAAGTATTGAACACCCAAATAGCTTAATGGCTTAGATTTCCAAGCGTGGATCCGAATAGAAAGCTATTCAACACGCCATGGCTACAAACACTACTTTGTCGGTGCTTCCCTGCCAAGATACGTGCCGATTTCACACGCCATTATCAATAGGGATCTCACAAATGTCATAGTATCATCATTGCCTATTATTTAAAGTTTTATGCCCGTGTTTGACAATGCAATTTAGAGAATCATATTCACAATAAGTTCAGACATGAAACTTGAAGTTCTACCCTTGGTGAGCGTTAAGATATAGATGCCTGATGTAAACAGAAAAGTCTAAGTAAATATCTTTAAGTATACAAACAAAAGAGTAGACATGTCAATAGTTGAACAAGCGTACCTTAACCGTAACTTCGACGCTCGGCCTATATGATGAGATGTCCTATCCATTTCATAACATGTTGTCAGGCGTTTTTGTAGAATCGACTGTGCATATTAACCTGGAATTTCTAAGAAAAACATGGAGGTCACAAGAGCAATCGATTCTACAAAAACACTAAACAACATCCCATGAACTCTACTTAGTTGTCAACTTATAGATGAAACGCCGCAAAATTTTGCCAAGTGTTTATCGTGGCCGGTAAACGATGTGTGGTAAAACATGATATATGAAATAGTGAAATAAACACACATAAGACTATGGGCTCAGGTAAGTAAGCAATGAATAATACATCATTCGATAACCATGGTTGCAATGGAAAATCCAAATATATGACAAGGGTCTTGTCACTACATGCATGTCCAAATTAGACCCACAGTTCTATATTTAAGCACACGTAATAATAGCAATACCCTTATTACATTCCAACAATCATTTCTGCGTTCAAGAATCAGCCAACATGAACAAAAATTTAATTTGACTTTCAAAATCATGATTGTTGACTGAAACTTTGAACACAGAGTTGGTCATTAGAGACGGAGGCTAATAAGCTACCTGTTTAATGATTGTTTGGTTCAGAGTATAGCCTATGGTTTTAAAAAAGTACCATGGTTGCACACCTAAAGGATTGATCAAACTCATCATTTCTTGTCTATAAAAAAGCAAATGCCAAGAACATCCGACACATTTAATATAATGACAAGCTTACATTATGAAATCTCTTGTTAATACAAATAGAACCGGTAAACAACGTTTATATCATCTTACAATCTTCTCGTGTTTTGTCAATTACAATTCATAAAATCATTACAAGTAAAAATCTAGAACACATATATATTTCAGATCTTAGACTTTTAATATTTTTAATTCTTTACATCATTGATGACATTAACATCTTAACCAAATAACATAGCAAATCTACCAATATTAAACATGATATTTTCAAGATTAAACAATCAAAAATTCAGATTTGTGTTAGGATTGCCGGTTCCATCATTTTACACTAGACTTTCCATTTGGTAAAAGGAAACCACCAGAACGGTCACCAGGGCAAGCCGGACACATCAATGCCCTATACTGGCCATTGTCCCTTAAGGTAAATGGATACCGACAATAGAACCAATTATGGCCAAAAAATAACATGCCCTTCTCATGTTTATTTTCACACCATTCATATTCTCAACCCTCTTACAATCTGATCATTCTCTCATTTTCAGTTCTAGATAGTTTCATACATCATTTGTAGTTAATTCTCCTTTGTAGAAGAAATTACCAAAATAGCATACGCACGATCAAGTTCAAGCAACCTTGTTTCGCATCTCCATCATCTCAAGATCACTTTGTTGTATCTTGTATATCATTTAGTTGTTGTAGTTTTATTCATAATCCTTGTAAAATAAGTGTGATTACATCGGGTTGATTCTACCTTTGTTAGAATCCGGTATTTAGTTTTTTTTTTACCCGTTTAAAAAGGTGTAAGCGACGTTGTTAGGCTTCTCTGCCGTAAAGGAGATAGGTGACATAGCTGATTAACAACTATCGAAGTGGTTGACATCGGGGAGTGGAGTAGGGAAAGGAAGGTGTCCTTGTAGTCGAACCACTATAAACGCTTGTGTCCCGGTTTTATCTTTCTTACTCTCTACTTTGTATTCTTGCATTCTTTACTTACTTTATAAATCATACAAACATCAATATCGTCAAACTTTACATAATATCAAAACTAATTTTCAAAAAGGTAATTTTAAATGGTAAAACTATTCAACATCCCTTTCTAGTTTTCCACAATTAGCAGCAAGAGCCGGGTTACCAAAGTTTTTAAAATATATTATATTTTAAATCTTTAAACAATAATAGATTTGAAAAACTACAAAGAGGGTCAATCTATGCAAAGACCACCTCTCTTTGAAGCTAATTGCTTTATATATTGGAAAAATAGATTTGAAACCTATATGGAGTCTAATATAACACCCCCATTTTGAACATAAAGCAGCGAAGCTAATCTGGGGTATTATTACATATAACAATAGTCCGATAATCATAGAACAACGCCTTAAAAGAGACTTTTTAAAGATAATTTACCATTCATTATATCATCAGAGTATTTACAAACAGAGGTCCCACAATCTACATGAAAACATAAAGTTTGAATATAACATTTAGCAATCTTCAAGTCTGTGCCACTGACCCGTGCCATAAGATGCTATCAGTTACCTGAATAAACATGCGAAAAAGTCAACACCAAGGTTGAGTGAAATTCATAGGTTTTATGTTAACCAGTTAAAAATCAAGTTTAATAGTGGGTTACATTAGTTATAACCACCCATAAGTGTAATAATTGCATGAGTAAAATTATTAAAGAAAACAAGTATAATTGGCCCTAAGCTATTACACCCGGGGACCTTGAGATAATCAATAATCACAAGAAGTTGCCCCAATGGGTGCCTTTGCCAAACACCCGCATAGTGATTCAAATGAAGTGCGTTTGGTTGCCAGAAAGTATAGGTACACCAACGAGGAGTTCAGTTTCAAATAGATCTATTCACAGTATTCGCGATTACTCCAAAAAGTAATTAACAGTTCATGATAGATGAGCGTGGGTCGTTTAGGCACTGCAAAATCACAGCTTAGGACTTAGGCAATAATATATCATGATAGAATTGTGATGACGTCTGGGAACGAACACAAACTAGCAATTTATCATGGTTTATATCATCGATGTATTATGAAACATTTAAAAGAGTTAAATGCGAGGCTATGAACTCACCTTAACAGTACAAGGAAATCTGATTGATGGCAAAAGTATATTAGGTGAAAGTAATGGCTTCGTCACGCAACCTGAGGTAATATGTCAAGTCTTAGTGTGATGGTTTATGTTTCAAAACTTCTTGATGTTTAACGTATTACTTTGATTTATCAATTTATAGAAATATTGTATCACTGTTCGGGCCATCATTATTCAGAAGTCATGTAGTAAACATTTGAAGAGCCAGGACACTTTAAATTGTAAATCCAGCAAACTTGTCAAAACGTATACCCAAATGAAATCCCTTATATGAAGCTCCCTAGTAACGTGATACGATAAGATTTTAAGTTTCTTCAAAAGTTAGTCGATGATAAATTACGTTAAATATATAACGTAATTGATTTATAATGCGTCGATCGGTGATTAATAACCATAAATGTGTCGGGTTTTAATAAAATCTGTTTGGTTTTGAGTTTTTTACAGACATTATATCGATGCCATATTTTCCTAAAAAACCAATTTTTAGTTTGAAAACATTAGGGCATCTGTTTGGTTTTTTTAGGGCATCTGTTTGGTTTTCTGAGTTTTCTGGGTTTTCTAGCAAAATATTGTTTTCCCTAGAACCCATCCCTATATATATATATATATATATACAGCAGTTCAAAATAAAGGCTTATGTTTCGGCACGTGAAAATTGTATCCTCTCTAGTATCAAGTTCTGCCCTTTGGTCAGGTTTATGTGTTAAGTACAAACTTATAGTAGCTGTCTAGATTATGTCTGTGTAAATTGAGTATCTTACAAATATATAACCCTATCTGAGTGGCTGAGTGAATTAAAAATCAAACACTATCCCTATGTGAGGTGATATGTTATATGTCTATGCCTAAAAAGTTACCTAATATGCAATCTCTTATAAAATCCAAATTTTCTCCACGTCACGATAAATGATTTTATTTTTCTCACTTTGATTGCTTGAGGGCAAGCAATAAGCTAAGTGCGGAGGGATTTGATAACGCCTAAATTATACATGTTTTCTATGAGGTTATTTGTGTATATTCTATCATTTCTCGTGAACTTTCGATACTTAATAGCTCAAATTGCTTGCAGGTTCACTTGAAGACTTCCCGAGATTAAAAACATCAGAATTAAATACTTACACGTTGAAGAACTCATTATTCAAGAAAAGATCATCATTGAAGCTTAAAGTGCCAAATGTGCGCCGCACTTGCCATTTTTGCGCCGCACTTTCCTTCAAGTCAAAGTCAGTCAACATCGCATTAACTTACCAAGTACGCCGTACAATTTCCCTTGTGCGCCGCACTTCCCATCTTAAATGAAGACATCAGCATTTAATAATATCGCATTTAATCACCAAGTGCGCCGCACAATCTTTTGTGTGTGCCGCACGTTTAAGGTTTGGTTTAAGATAGTTTAATGTTAGGATTAGGGTTTAAGATTAAGGTTTAGGGTTTAGGATTAAGGTTTAGGGTTTAGTTTTAAGGTTTAGGATTTAGTTTAAAGTGAAATTAGGGTTTTAGGGTTTCGTTTAGGGTTTAGGGTTTTAGATTAGGGTTTTAGGATGACTTAGGGTTTAGGTTTAGGGTTTAGAAGTCATGCATTAAGTGCTTGTACCTTGTGTTAAAGTGGTAGTAAGAAACTAAAGTGATTTAGGAGGTAAAATGACCTAGTTTGGTTTTCTTGCATTATTGACTTATACATTGGGCTTTAGAAAGTTGTAACTTGATTTAGGAGGGGAAAAATATTTAAATGTTATGCATTGTACACTTGTACTTATGTTTTTAGGTTTTTTTTTTACAATTAAATTTTATATGTATACATTACATATAGTTAGGGTTTTGATATAAACGTTTAACGTTTAATGTTTGTTTTGACATAACATCTGAAGTGGAGGAAAAGAAAGAGATGTGGCCAATTTTGTGACCAAGGACTCAAAGGAGATGCTTGTAAGCAGCTTAGGAAGGAAGTAGGAGCATCATTGAGGTGCTTGGATTGCATGGTTAAAGTTTAAAATGGGTCATTTGGAGGGAAACTAGGTGCGGGTTCGCTAGGGCTTATTAGGGCTCGAATTGAGTTTTTAAGCTTGCATTTCGTGTACTCTTGTGATATAATGATAGTTATATGTTCATAAGACTTGTATTAAGGATTATTAACAAGAATTGATAGGTGGTTCGGGTTTAAAATGGGCAAAGAGGTCACGGGTTCATATGGTACGGGTTTAGGGTTTTCTTGGTTCTTTTTCGTATACATTGGAGAGATAAGGGTGGATTAATGATCTTAAGGATTGAATTAAGAGCTTAGATCACAATTTGGTTAATGGTTCGTGATCAAAATGGGTGAAAATGAGTAAAATAGGTCACGGGTTCATATGGTACGGGTTTAGGATTTTCTTGGTTCTTTTTCATGTACATTGGAGAGATAAGGGTACATTAACGATCTTAAGGATTGTATTAAGAGCTTAGATCACAATTTGGTTAATGGTTCATGATCAAAATGGGTGAAAATGAGTAAACGGGTCGTGTTTTGCAATTAGGGTTCGATTAGGGTTTTCTCGATCTAATTCTTGTACATTGTGGTTATAATGATGAAATGATGATGGAATGAGATTTTTAATGTTGTAATTTATGTAATTACAACTTATTTGAGTAGTGGTTGAGGTTTAAGACTGATAAAAAGCAAGAAATGGTGAGCTTATGAATAAGAGCTTATGAATAGAATATATAGGGTTTACACATTGTATATTGAGTGTAGTAGCTTGTACAAAAGTGGTGGTGAAGAAACTAGAATGAAAACGGAGGTAAAATGGCTATTTTAGAGATCATTCTTAATGACTTGTATATTGAGCTTTTAAAGACTTGTACTTTGACTTGGAGGGAGTTTATATTTCAAATGAGATGTTATGTTACTTGTACATATGCTTTAGTAGCTTGTACATTCATTTTAGATGTTAACTCTTCATGGAATTAGGGTTTAGAGGTATACGATAACGGTTTAAAGCTCGTTTTGATATAACGTTGCAGATGGTACATTATATGAGTAATGTACTCTGTAAAAATGATATTATGATATTGACTTGACATGTTATGATGTTTGCTTGACATATATGAAGATAGGATTTGTCATAGGTAGGTTGTGTGAGCTCGTTTACTTTAGATATGCAAGCTATGTTGCATATTAAGATACTGGTAATGCAAGTAATGTAATAAACCGAAAAATTTCTCTGAAAAAGTGATATATTATATAATAAGTAGATATTGCATTGATGTAAAATTACGGGTTGTTATATATTTTTGGTTGCGGTGTTTTAGGACGAGAATAATTATTGATGACTCTTCTAGGTGGAGGAGTTTTTGATCAAAATTAGGTTTTAAAAATCCAACTTCGGGTTTTGACAATGGCTTATAAAATTGTTTAACTTCATTATCACTAGAAACAGGAACTTTGACATTGTTTACTATTATGTGTTTTAGTCTAGGACCCAAGATAGATTTTTGAAAAGACACACTTTTTCTCAGATACAGGCATAACCACTGGTGGCGGTCCCATAATTGCTTTCGGGGCCGCCCATATTTATGGGACCTCCATCAGAGGATGCCTTTTTCTGAGCTTTCACAAATTTTATTCCTTAGTTCCACTAGATGATGCTTCACATGAATTAAACCCTAAACCTAACTTATCACCGGAGGGTTTTTGATTACGTATCATTTCATTTAAGCAATGTGTGCTCTTTTCAAACTTGGTTAGTTTAAGAGCTTCCTCTTTAAGCTTTTCATTTTTAGTTTTAAGCATATGACATTTTACACATTCGAGATCAACTCCCTTATTTTTCTCGAGTGTAGACACTTTTTCTTTTAGAATATTATGTTCTTTTTCTAAACTATTTCTAGTGGCTTTTAATCTTTTGTTTTTAGTGATTATCTTTAAACTCATTTTGTATAGTTTATCATATTCACTATCTAATACTAAATCATCTATTGACGAGTTTTCATCACTAAAGTAAGAAGATTCGGAACATACCTCACTTTATGCTTGAGCTACGAGACACGTTTCATTTTTGACCTTCTCATCATCTTTTTCACCGCTATCACTCCAATAACCTCCGACAAAAGCTCTTTAGTTCTTATCTTTTGGTGGTTTTGGATATTCTCCAATAAGATGATTCGGGTCGCCGCATCTAAAGCATTTTCTATCACTTTTACCATTTTTGTCATCACGGCTTCTTTGGAATGTCTTTTTGTCGTTCCTAGGTTGTCTCACGTATCTACTTTTTCTCTTAAAGAACTTCTTGAAGTCTCTTACCGCCATGGCGTAATCTTCGTCTTCACTTCCAGAAGTCGAACACTCTTCATCACTAGATTCTTTCTTAGCCTTTAAAGCAAGAGATTTCCTTTCAACTTTT
>BQNB010035723.1:0-50661 GCA_026074375.1 Tanacetum coccineum | reverse complement strand
AGAAGGAGTTTCCTTGGTGGCATGATTCTTCAAAATCATAAGTAGCGAGAAGAATAATGAGACGTTAGTCAATCGCGTTCCAAAGGTAAGTGCCAAAAGATGGCACAATCCGAGGTGACAAGTTGAAGTCGTACTCCCATTAACTGAAAGACTTCAAAACGATGAATTACGAAACAAAATATGCTATTCAAAAGCATAAGAAGAGTGTTCAAACTTGGAGTCGAATGTTAAAATAACTAGTAGAATTGACAGACTACTCCGAATTTCGATATAATCAAAAGAGAATAAGGTAAAGTCGCGAAAAAGTTCAAAGTTAATCGTAAGAGATCAAAAAGAAAATAGCCCATATGTATAGGTATCCTTATATAATACCAATATCAACGCTCAAATGAGTAAATGAGAAATCAGGAAGTACGCGAAAATCAGAGTGCTAAAGATTTCAGCAGTATGTTCGTCTACGAGCTGAAGAAATAAAGCTGGAGTATTCAAGTAAATCGTCAAAGATATTCTCAAGGAATACTGGACTTCATTCTTATCATTTTTCTTTGTTTTGCTTGTAGGGAACATTGTAACCAATTCACGTGTGACGCCATCTTGGAGGGAGATTGTTAGCCTCACTTTTTAGTGAAGCTGGCGTCTTATACGTGAATTGGACTAGTTTTGGACACTGCGTGTCACGCATGGGTCATTTATGTAAACTATGAATAGTTTGCTTTTTTCCTTTAGTATAAATACTCCTCATGGCTCTCCATGAGGGGTGGTGGATGTTCATTTTGTAACTTTCTCTTTCTCTTTCTAATCTAACATTTTCTTTTTGTGTTTATCTCACCCTCTCTCTACTTTCTCTCACTAAAACTAATAATGTTTCATCTAATGTATTTTGATCAACCAAGACCTCCCGAAAGGTGTTTTAATAAGCGTACATAAACACATGATTTTAAGAGTTAAACGACCCTAAAAAAGTGTATAAAATGACACCTCATCAGATTTATATGACTTTGATGATTTTTATTCAAAATGACTTAAATTAGAAAATAAAGAGAAAATGTGTAGGAGTATGAAGTATGCTCCTCTTTTATTCATCCTAGTGATTTATCCATATTCAAAACCAGTCAGGTGATATGATGTCACTCGGCTTGTACTGCTTTGATAACTTTCTCTCTGTGGCTTTTGTTTCATATCCTTGGTCAAACACATTCCCGTAAGGGTTCACAATTCTAACTTTAGTGTGCCATTTCCATTCAGAGTTTTGTAATGGTACGGGTAGTGATCCGAGAAAACTAATCATTTTCTTCCACACACAAACTTTTTTGAAAGGGTTTAGGGCCTCTTGGAGAGCGAGGGCTCGATCCATCGGGTCGTCACAATTTAAGTACTTTGCACGGTTTGGTCCGTAGAAAGGTTTTCCATTCTCGTCCCTTTTCAAATAGTATTCTTCTTCATCGTCATTGTCACTTTCTCCATGATTATTTCTTACTTTGGCAACATAGAACTTTTGGTGACAAACACCATCGAAGATTGAGGTGGTTCCCTAAATAGTGTTCAAGATACTCTCACAAGTGTATAGAAAACGTCTCCCAACTACAAATGTCTAGGATTAAAAACTTTGCAAGTATTGTAGTGATACCAACTTGGCATAACCCATCTTTTAATATCCCCATTGGTTTAGCTTTGGAGTGATCAAGCATAGTAATGTTTTGGCTCACTGGTTTGACTTGATATCTTCCTAATTTCGCGTAGATACGATAAGGTAGGACATTAATATGCGAACCGGTGTCGGTTAAGGCATGAAAGTCGAATTTTGATTCTATGCGAACAGATAGAACAAATACTCATGGGTCGTTCTCTTCTTTTATAGCTTTGTAACTCCTAATAACTTCTTCAGTGGCTACTTCTTCTTCTAATTCAACTTTTCCATCCAGTTTTAATTTATCCAACAATACACTGTCGAGAAGCTTCTTGTGTTGGTTACTAAACTTAAGAGTCTCGATGATCGGTCAAGGTTCTTGAAGGATCATAATTCTTTCATAAATATCCTTCTCCGTATCTTCTCGAGAAACTTCCTCTTGAGTCAAAGGTTTTTTAACAGTTAAGGAGGGTCCTTCATCAGAGTAACTCATTTTATAATTTCCACATTTCCTCTTTTTATTTATGAACTTTTCCCCCATATTGCAAACAAACGTAGGAACATTGGTCACATCAAGTTGTGGTAGATCACTATCATCCACACTAGCTAGTATAGCTTCCCAGTCATCATTGAAAGAAACAAGATCGGGATAAATAGTTATAATCCCGTTTCTAAAATCATCTATTCCTTTGGTTAGTCTAAGGAACGACCGAACAAGTATAACTTTGGGCTCAACATCGTCTTCCTCTGGGTTTATGATGAACTTAACAAAATAAAGCTCTTCTTTCAAATCAACTAACAACTCCATTTTCACAACTTTTTCCTCGTCTTTCTCTTCATAGTCTAAAAGAAGCTTAACGGCGAACTCATTTGAAATCATGTTCTTTTCATAGTCCAAGTTTATTTCTCCATCATAAGCATGCAAACCACTCACAAAGCAAGGAGTGGTGTATCGTTCACTAGCTTCCTCCGTTTCCATTTGGTAGAAAGTCAAAGCTTTGGTCTCCTTTTTCTTACCACTATCAGTTGTATCTCGGAACTCGGATTTATCCCACTGTCCTTCACTCTCAATCCTATCATTTAGTGAAACACGATCATCTACTCCTAAGCATAATCGTCCGATACTAGTATTTGGGTCCATTATGATCTTAACACAACACAACATCAAAATCATCGTTAGTGGGTTAGTATAAATAAAATAAGCAGTGTTTTACACTCAAGTAACATTAGCAAATATTCAGCAAGCAATAAACGGAATGGTTTTCTCATAACGAACAAGATATAAACATTCTGTATGCGTTCAGACCTAAAAGTACGACGCACTTTATAGGAAATGCGGCGTACTTCCCCTATATTTTCAAATTTTTTTCCAGGAACTGCGGCGTACTTTGGTACTTTTTAGTTACGAATTTTATAAAACTTTTCACTTTTAGAATTCTAATCTTTGCAAAACTGTTTTTATCATAAAACATGTCATGATTAGCATAAATTAGCGGTTTTAGCACTATCACTATCACATAATCATTAATATAATTATTATCATCATAACTTTTCATTTTTGCATTTATAAGTTTTTCATATTGAATAGAAATTATTTTGTAATAGCAAGAGTCAAATAAACATATCATGATCATAAATTTATAACATAATTCACTCAAAATAACCATGTAACAATTTGTAACATTCCAAGTATTTTATTTTATTTTTGTTTTAGCTTGATTTTCATGATGGTCAAATAAAGTATTCTCATATAGTATCAAACAAAAAACAAGCAACACGAAACTTTTAATAATCACATATATAAACTTGACTAACGAAAAGAAATATTTTTGTGGTTTTTTTATTTTTATATACGAATTATACAAATGTGTAAATCCAGCAAATAAAAACATAAAGAAAGCAATTATCATGTTCTCAAAAGTAAATTTAAACATTAGAAAGGGTTGGTTTTGGTTTTGATTGGTTTCAGACTTCATTAGTTCGAAATTCTCCAGAAAGTGTGGCGTACTTCAGTTGAAGTGAGGCGTACTTCTGGGTTTTCAGAAAAACCGGCGTACTTAATGATAAGTGCGCCGTACTTTCTGCAAAAAACTACGAATTTTTGGTTTCATTTTACCAGAAAACTATACGGCGGGATGGTAACACTTATGTAAAACTATTAGAAAACTTCAATAGAGACAATATCAAATCCCTGGTAGCGACGCCAAAAACTTTGATGTGTTGTAAAAGCTTTAAATTTATATAACTATTTTTTACCGAATTCCAAATCAACACACGGGTAAAGTGTAACACCCGTATATAGTATAGGTTTAGAGTAAGACCAGGTCGTTCCACGGGATTGACGTTCTCAAAAAGTTAAATAAGTTTTGCAAAACAAATATCTTTAGACTTGTCACGAATCTAAAGACAAAAGGGAACGATTTACTTTTGTATTTCAAGTGATTAAAAGGTATGTTTATTTAGGGACGAGAGCGAAGATGATGAACATATAAATAATAATGAACTCATAAATTAAGATATAAACGCTTAAGTAAACGGGAAGTCATTCAAGCATTTATCTATTTTATATAAAAAAGAATCATTTTGGCCTTTAATCTTTAATATATAAAATGCTTTAAGATTGATTCACGTTTGGAAATAATAATGATAAAACTTTCTTGATCAAGTCCGTTAGACATAAGATCGAGCATTAAACATTTTTATACTCGGGTTTGATAAACCATTTACTAGTTAATTCTCACAAAACAAGCATCGAATTGTCATAGACAAACAACGCGGAATCAAACACAAAAATGAAGTCTTTCGACCTACATCCATTTTATATGAGAGGTAATCCAACATCAAGTTTAACATTGTTATTACCAAAAAAACATTATTATTCATCATGTTCATATCCCGACTCTCATTTATCCTAAATAAACATAAAAGAACTACTCCATAATCATGAAAGCAAAACACATTATGAACATTATAAACTCATCAGTAATCATATTCAAAAGGTAAATAAGATTGTACCAATTACAAAGATCAAACGGTGATGGTTTCACAAGCGTTCTTCCACAAAAACTAAATTTAATCCAAGTAGTATCCAAGAACTATGAACAATTATGTCACAACTGCTTATACTCTTTGAAATACACTTCCTTGCTTGCTTAAAATTTGGGATTAGATGAACTTAGGAGCTAGTTCAACTAAACTCCCAAAAAGACTTGGTTTCTCTTGATTCTTCTTGTTGTGTGTATGTTGTTGTTGTTGTTGTGTTTTTGATATATGATATATGAAAATCCATGGCCTATAGGTCCCTATTTATAGCCTTCAACTTTGAGGAATCATTATTGCAAAAGATGAGTGAAAGGTCTCAACTTCAATGTATTTTTCGTAATTGCATGTCCAAGTATGCCGCACTTTATAAAAAGTGCGTCGTACTTCATCCCAGCATTCATATCTCTCTCCCCGTCCTGAAGTACGCCATAGGAAAGTGCGCCACACTTGGCACGAGTTCATTTATTATTCTTTTCATTCTTTTTCTAGATACTTCTCTTGACGACCGTTAACGTGTTTAATGGATATCTATTGCGTTTTAAGTCCTTTTTTGCATTCTTCGGTCCTGAAACAACAATTATACAAATAAGTATCTAAAGATATGTTTTTTAATACATCTATATAGATAAATCATATATTTACGAGGGATATTATATGTATATTTAGAGCGTTATCAACATCCCATCATGACAACTCACTCTTTCTCATCTTAACCCTTGAACACACCACCTCATCAATCCAATTTACCTTTCTCACTTCTCCTCTTTTGAATTGAATTCAAACAAACATAACAAACACACTTCTTTATCCACCCTTGATCAAGATACTTCATCAATCTAAGTTACCTCACTTTCTTCTCCTCCCTTGAATTGAAATTCAATTTAAACAAACACACTTCCCTCTTATAAACCAACACACTCACTCTTTAAACTAACACACCTCTCTTTCTACCGTTGATCTTGTCACTTCACCTATCCAACATACCTTCACCATCTCATCTCAACCCTCCATTTTAAACAAGATCAATAGGATCCTTTCCATCCCATCACCATCACATCATGCCAACTCATTCACAACTCACCTTTATCCCTTTCTTACATGTGTTCAAAACATTTGAAATTCAAATTTTCAAATCTTCTTCCCTTTCTCTCCAAGTAAATAATATTCTAGGAATATTCTCTTGTACCTTAACTAGCATCTCAAACCATTAGTTAGTTTCTAACTAAGCTAGTCACATTTTAAGGAATACCTAAATTACCCCTTTCCGATAGTTCTTTTCTCTCTTTATAATATCGGATACACGAAAGGCTTTTAAATACTTCACAGACGCTTTTATCAAATGGCTATTTGAGTTGGTTGACCTTGAGAATCTAGCGCGCTGGCCATGCGCTGATGCGTGGGCAGCGTGTCAGGCTCGAATTGTTTTCCCACATTTAGGACTTTTGGCCTATAAATACCCACCATTGGCCTTTGTATTCCTTACCTTTTGCCATTCTTTCTTCCTCACTTTTCTCCTGTCCTATCCTCTAATTCTAAACATCAAAGTGTTCTAATCTACTCATTATATCATCTATTGAAGAAGACGTCTCTGCAAGAGAGACACACAAGTACTTAATCCACATTTGTATGTTAGTAGTTGAGGGTCTTCTTTCTTATACCCTTTCTAATATAATCGAGTCTCTAGGTTAGGTTAGGACTTGATTCATCATCTATCTTATTTCAAATCAATCGAGTTGTAAGGGAAGTCTTGTATTCGTAGGATCAAGCCTAGATCATTGGGGTTCTAGTTAGGGTTTTGGAAATCTTCTAAGGGGAAGGCTTTAGTAGTCCTAGTTGATTTAAGTGGTCCTAGAGGTTAAGTCAAATCATAGGTTCTTAGGGATGGATTCCGAGGGAGGAATACCGTAGGTAGTAACTCTTCTGTGTGAGCGTCGGTCTTTGTTGAAAGCCGGTGGAGTTAAATTGTAATACGGTTTATAATCCACCATAAGGATTATACTAAGAATAGGATAGGTGTCATGGATTCGCAATTGGACGTATGGAAGGACTAAACCCTCTTCTCGAACCAGTATATATCATGGTGTCTCTTCTTCTCTCCTCTTCTCTCTATCTACTTATTGTTCTTTCCACAAAGTAGATTAGCATACCACTCGGCTCTTTCCAAACTTGAAGTTTTATAAACTTCAAAGAAGTTAAGAAAATCGTATTCACCCTCCCCTTCTCTACGGTTCTACAGATTGGTTTAGATAGGGTGACCGGCCTCTACGGGCACCTGTATGGATTAGTGTGTCAGATCGCAATCCCCCTAAAAGCGGTATAGTAGGGTATAGTAAGCGAGCGAGTTAGTGAAGACGCTAGCAAATTCAACCATTTCCCTAGCTTGAATCTTGTTCAACCCATAAACACGTGCAATCCCATCTCTCATCCACTTGAAAATAATGTGTGTAAGCATAGCATTTCTGGTCGACCCCCCCCCTCGAATGATCAGTGCGGCAGTTAGTGCTCCTTAGAAAGAAAGAGTGTCATTTTAGGAGTTTGTCGATGTTGTGGTCACCACCTTACTAGCTTTCACATGGTATAAGCGTCTCAATCATATGCCTTATCACTTGACTAAGGGGACTCCCATTGTAAAGAAAAGGAAAGTCCTAGCGCTTAGTATTGTCTTCCTTAGACCAGTAAATCGATGGTTAGTTTTATTCTTGCTATCTTCCTTATATGCACTTGCTATTTCTATTTGAAAACCAAAAGGGATCACCTCGTCCCTCTAAGAATAAGATTGCCGGCTCCATGGGCATCGCTCCACTAGCTCCACTCGTGAGCTTCCAGACATACAACAAGTGCCTGACACAGTCAGTGTTGTTGAATATCGAACCATAAGACTTTAGAGAATAATGGGAAAAAATCATGCAAAGCAAAGAAGTGTTTGCTTCTCTCATAGGCTCAGAGTCTTATAAGTATCCCTTAGTCTGAGAAGCTTGTTTCTTTGGAACGTTAACATCATTTATTTGGAATTAAGTCAAACAAGGGATATATTAGACTCCATTTTATTTATGAGTTCATGATCAGGCTGAGAGAAAATAAGCATAATAGCATAGCCTGAATACTATAATTATCAACATTGGAATTGTTAGCAGCCAAATATAAGTCAATGGCATCTACTATTACCTAATGAGAAGAATCCACCCTCAACTGAGAATCATGTAAAGCAATACTGGTTGAAGGATCGGCAGAAATCTGTATGTGTTGGGAAGTCTTTTTATTATTTATTAAAAGAAAAAGATTCTGCTCAGTCTAATTGTTCGCATTCTTTTTTGGAAGATTATATGTATTCTCGAAAGATGATTGGACGGTCTTACCTGTTGGCCTGTAGACTTGACGTGGGGGAGCTTTTCCTCGTTGACCTTGTGAAGATATTTTCCTATAGGCATTAGAGTTAGGAGTTGACAGCTGCTGCTTGGACTTCTCTTTGTTGGTTGCATCAGTTGTACTTGAATTTTTTGAACGAAGTTTGAAGTTTGACTTTGAATAACCTTGTTTGGAACAAGACATGCAAATATCGTTTCGTGGGGTCTTTCTCATAGGCGATTTGTGCCATTTTCCTTCATTTTTCCCATGCGTAACCAGACCCGATTAGGTTAGGCTTTTCTTGAGAAGATCCAACTCAACGCATACCCTTGCAACATCGGGTCGAGATGGGGGTCGGACCATCTGATTAATAGTACTTTGCCTACTACGTTAGGAATAGTAGTAGTCTTGAAAAAAACAGATCGGAAGATTCGAAAACAGAATCCACATATTAACGAATCTGAAGAGATAATCTTTGATGCACGTTGCATCTTTCAACCAGAGCTTAATGGTTTCTTCTGGAAATGTTGAAATAGATCTCAGAGTAAAAAATATGTACATTTTAATAATGCAAACAATCCTTTTTTCGGAGCTGACGCTCTTTTTTTGTGGGGTTCTGGTCTTGTTACTTTATGATCCGGATCAAATTGATCCCTCAATCAATACCTAACTAGAAATCTCTTAAGAAAAGACGAGAAATCATTTGGATTCGAGGCAAAAGCCTTCCCCGCCGTTACGGGGTTATTCTGCTCTAATCTTCGAAATCGAAGGACTTCATAGGGCCTGAGGACTTAGTATTGATTCATGAAAAGATGCTCCTCTAAAGCTGGGATAAAGGATTGTCTACTCCACCGCCCGGAGAGCAGTAGCTATGTTGTTTTGCACCCCTAGGGGGAGAGACTCAAAAAGTATTGACGCTTAATCGCAAGAAAAAGAAATCCACTATATGCTTGACTCATGCCTCAGGAATCCCTAGACACAAGGGGTACGAACTCATTTTTTACTGGAGGCAAGGCTGGGGAAAAGCATAGAGCGTGTGGGCTCAATTATCGCACTCCTCCCATCCGCGAAGCTGAGGCGGGAGTAAACGCATAACTCCCCAGTCTCATAGCTTACCTTTCGATCTTCCTCCCTCGTGACGCTCCCAAATCGATCATTATCCTTTCTTGCTTTCTTGTTGTCTTGAATTGTTATAGAGCGGCTTTATATTAGGTATAGTTGGTAGGATGAAGTGGGATGAAGCCTTAGTGGATATAGCAAGTGTGACGGGGAGGCGGCTCGGGCGTAGTGGGTCTGGACGCCTAGCACGAAAGAGCCTTCTCTGGTAGCGGCACTATACCTTAGTCTCTCTCTAGCTTCCAGTCTATATAAAACATAGTTAGCAGAGGTCAGTCTGTCTGGCGTTCCCTCGCGTCAAGGGCGACTTTTGCATCGGCTCTCTCTCGTTCTCGTTAGGGAATTACCGAGGCGAAAGCTGCTCTCTCGGAAGTCAGTTTCCCCGCTGGGACTAGTCTAAGAAACTTTCACTTGAATTGCCAAGCCTCTTGTGGTAACGCCCTTGACGAATTGCGTTCAACGTCCCTTTATGACTTTCCCGATCGGCGCCTCGGGTCGGTAGCCGGGCTCCGGGACATTACTACCACGGCGACTATCGACCCGAGCCCAAAGAAGGAAAAAAACGAACGGACTAAAGCGAGGAGTTCATTGGCCATACATAGTTAAGAGGAGGATGGGGGCCAACCTCTTTCATGACCCATGGCCCCAGTGTGTCACTTGGTTAGCATATCTAGAAAAAATAGAGAGGTGAGTCAGGCTAGTTTTTTGATAGGGAAAGAGACAGGGGAGTTGGCTGTAATGGAGATAATTCTGATGGATGATATGGATTTCTTCGAGATGGTTAACCACTTTTTTAACCGTGAGAGGGAGGTTATTCAGAACCCGCTGGCTCCAGAACGGGGGGCGGCTCTAGAGGCACAGCCGCAGGAGCCAGCATCGATGGAAGTTTCCCACCCCGTTGCCGATCAAAAAGAGCGTGCGGGACTTCAAAGGGCCATTCAAACTTGAATTCATGAGCAACTGCACGAACATTGTGAAAAGTGGAAAGGGCGGCTGTCCGTGTACTTTTCAGAAATGACAGAAATCTAGTCCAGTGCCGCGAAGGCGATAATGTCTTACGATCTGGAGATCTCCGTGGAGACGGATACGAAAACCCCCTTCAGATGGATAGAGAATATAAGGGGGACCCTAATCTCCTAAAACCAATCATTAGGGAATACCGACCAAATGAGTCGGTCTGCCGCTTGATTTCATAACAGAGCCGTTATTCCTGGCTGGCATAAAAGTCTCTCGCGCGGGCGAAGGAGATGCATTTCAGGTACTGGTCTTATTGGACAAGAAAAACGGGAATAATTTCTTTCTTCTTTCTGCCTTTCTTTCCTATGACGACTAGGAATGGGCAAATCAAAAATTTCACTTTAAATTTTGGACCTCAACATCCTGCTGCTCATGGTGTTTCACGATCAGTATTAGAAATGAACGGAGAAGTGGTGGAACATGCAGAACCACATATTGGATCACTCCAGTGCGGCACGAAGCCACTGATGCCGAGTCGACTCCTATGCCGCTAGCTATGCCCTGCTTGGTCCCCCGACACGGTGGAGGTTCCGTAGCGCGTCATGAGCACCGGGCTAAGGAACGGTTGAGCAACTCAAGCGAACCGCCCTACCTTACTACAACATAAGGACAGAAGGGAGAAGGTTGTGAAGGTGGCCTCGTTATCCACACCTCCGGTCGGATGAATGGAGGTCCGAATGACCTGGGTTTTTATGAGCGTTGGCGGGTTCTGGAGTGCCTGTCAAGGGCGCTAGCACATACCCCAGGGTGATCATCACCACCTGCACCTCAAATCTCAGCACAGTGGAACGTATAACCCGCCTGCTGTTCCATTCAACTATATTTGTTCTTGTAGTCCATAGCCTAACAGAATGCAACAGCGAGGGACAACCCGCCTATACAGCCAGCGGGGAGGATGACACTACTGGCAAAGACCGTCTGGCAAAAATGCCACAGGCGCGAAGCGTGGTAGGCCTACGCCGAGGGAGCATAGGGAGGAAAGGGAGCCCGGACGGTGGAAGAGCCAGGGGAGGCCGGGTCATTTGATAGAAATGGAAGGCTTTGGACTATGAACCTATTAAAAAAGGCCCTATGGAGTAAAGGAAAGTACATGAATTCTTGGAAAAAGAGGGAGCGAGCCTATATAAAAAATGGAATCAAGCAAATTCAATGAATAGATAGAGTCAACGATACGACAGACAGCGCTGCCTACACACGAATTTGCTTCTGAAGTCGAGCAGTCTCAATTTCATTTCACTACAAGATTTTAGAATGAATGCTGGGCTAGGCCACCTCGAATGGCGTGAGCCGCATGCGGGGAGACCTGCACGTATAGTTTTTAGGGGGATCTGGTTGAAAGACCGGCCGTCGCCCACCCGACTAGAGGGACTGAGAAATTAATAGAGTACAAAACTTATCTTCAAGCTTTACCTTATTCTGATCGTTCAGAGGGTGATCGCGGGGTCACTGAATGAAGTCCTCCGTTTCTTTTGGAGGTGCTGACCCGCAGCGAGGCAGAGATGCCTAAGTGACATATGGAATATGGCGACGACAACAGCATGTCGTAGAAGGAGATAACAAGTGGAGCCAACGAACCACTAAGACTAACGTATCTACAACTACATCCTCAAGCGGCAGTCAAACAGGGGCGTGAATGCGAGATGCCAGCAGAAT
Organism: Tanacetum coccineum; assembly: GCA_026074375.1. Lineage (NCBI taxonomy): Eukaryota > Viridiplantae > Streptophyta > Magnoliopsida > Asterales > Asteraceae > Tanacetum > Tanacetum coccineum. The sequence continues at coordinate 38,861 of BQNB010035723.1, read as the reverse complement.
GATCGGCCAAACAGAGGCTAGGGCTCCTTCCTTCCCACCGTGTCCTTCCTTGTGTGTCAGAGATATAAAGCGAGTGCACCAGAAAAGAACGGGAACTAGGTCGATCTATTCTATGTCGAAGCATCCGAAGCATAACTACACACTCACATGATATTTGCCGACAGATAGGAGCATTCGGTGGAACCGGTGAACTACACTTGCTTCTGGATAGATGTGTGGGACAAAGGGCTCGTGGTACCTGCTGCCCACCCTTCCTCCTCTGCTTTGAGAACCGTGTGAACGGAGAGTGGGCAGAAGGGAAGGAGGTCCTCATACGGAGTCGCACACTTACTTGAGCAGTGCGAGAGACTGGGGAATGGGTCGAGTAAAGCCCCCTAGGGCCAGAAAAATCACAGAGACGTACTGATACGATAGGGCTTTGATTGGTATTTCTTTTTTCTTAGTGATTGTAAAGGAGGGCGCTTGGCTATGTTATAGAAAGGGAAGGCAGAGGCATCGAATGGCCAAGAGAGGCGGCTCGATAGGGAAGGAATGGGAAATCGTCAAAGATGACTTCTTTGTTGTCGAAACAAAGGGCTAAATAGCACCAATGATTCTCTGAGCCGGTTTGGATTTCCAACACCTCGGGAAACTGGTCGAGATAGACGACAACGCCTTTTTCCCCTCTTCCTTACCAGGAGGGCAATCTTCTCTTATGGCCTTCACCTCCGACCTGACCCGGAAATAGAGAATCCAGCCCCCTTCCGATCCATTCTTTTCTGCAAGCAGGGAGGATCCAGAGCTAAGCCCCCTCCTATTTGAGGCCGGGTGGCCTTGCCCCACAAGCACCCAACCTTCTTTTTGCTCTTCCTTGGGGTTGGCTCTACGAACGCGCCACCTAGGAGCCCTACTCATATTCCAAAGGCGCTACTGAAATTCAAGCGCAAGCCCCCTTCTATTGCATAACCTAAAAAAGCTATAAACAAAGTACCAAAGTGGTTGCGGGAATGATACACTTTGGTTACCAGCGAACGATTCCAAAGGCGACCAGCTTTCAATACTAGTTGTTACCTTACGCTGCCATTTTTCTAATATTATTGAATAGCATGACTAGGGGCTAAGATAACTCAAATGGGAGAGCCGTGTTATGGGTGACCTTATTGCATGGTTCAAAGAGCACTTGTGTATGTGATGCAAGTGAACGTGTATGAAAAAGCTATCGTAAAGTTTCGTTGTTCGTTTCGTCATCGACCCTATCTATGTTTCTATGATGGCCCAAGAACACGCTCATTCTTTAACCGTAGAGAGACTTTTGAATTGCGAGGAACCATTATGAGCTCAATATATACAAGTGTTATTCCATGAAATAACTCAAATTTCAAATCATTCACTTGCTTTAACTACTCATGTTATGGATGTGGGAGCATCAACTCCGTTCCTGTGGGCTTTTGAGGAGCGGGAAAAATTGTTGGAATTCTATAAAAGAGTCTCGGGAGCCAGGATGCATGCCAGTTTCATATGACCAGGTGGAGTGGCACAAGATTTGACTCTTGGCTTATGTCGAGATATTGATTCCTCCATACAATAATTTGCTTCTCGTATCGACGAATTAGAAGAGATGTCAACCGGTAACCGTATCTGGAAACAACGATTAGTGGATATTGGTACTGTCACTGCACAACAAGCAAAGGATGTGGATTCAGTGGTGTAATGTTAAGAGGTCGTGCGACATGAAGACATTGATAGCAATATGGGGGAAGTTCCCATCAGGCAACAATGGTTCTGCCTAACCCTACTTAAGCATGCATATTATGTCAGTTCTTACGTTAAAAGAGCAAAAGGCCAGGGGCTAGGGTGAGCTGAGGGGGACAACGTAAGTGAGCGAATGTGTGTAAGCCCAGTCAAACATAACTATTCTAGGTGGGGTGGGCTGCCCACCTTCGAATGGTGTTGGTCCGTAGGACTGTGACCGGATTTGCCTCTGGCCTCTGGGTACGTCGGAACCGGATAAGTTCACCGGGGTGGAGCACGGTCCGCCAAAATTAGCATAGGTTAGGTGCTATTAATGGAACATGGTAAGCCTATCTTTCTCTATATGGAAGTGCTGCGGGCACATAGAGATGTGGGTAGAGGAAGCCTCAAAAAGTGAAGGCCGAGCTGTAGGTCACGTGACCTGCACCGAGTTGGTGGCTGATTGGGCTTTTGATTTGATCAAAGCAGAGAAGCTCGCCTTCTTGTTATCCAAAAGCAAAAGTCGGTCGAATTGGTCGGGCCCCTGCCCCGGAACGTCAAATGAAATAGGTGGTCGGGTTCTTTTTCTACGACCCTTTTGATATGGTAGGCCTGGCCCCAAGACCCCTATCCCTTATGTTTTGGAGCGGGATCCGCCCAAGAATGACCTTTCGGTGGTACGGGAGGCACGGACTCTGCGAACGTCCCTAGCCCCCTTTACTAATAAGGAAAAGAAAGCCTCAACTAGAACCACATTCCTTTTGCATGCAGATGTAGCTAAGTGTCTGACTCTATTGGTCATAGTTTCCTGCTGTTGCGGCCGATGCTCATTTGGGCGCGCGTGAACCAACCCAACAAACAAGGAAGGGATGCCTCTCGGGGCATCTGAGAATGATTCGAGCCGTATGAAGGGAAACTCTCACGTACAATTTCTTTTTTTAAGGGGGAAGGAGCCCGACAGGGTCCCCTCACTGACTTGTCCCAGGCCTAAGTAAAAGTGAAGTGGTGGGCCTACCCATCCCAACCAGGGGTATGCTGGGATTCGCGAAGAGCAGCACCTTACGATGTTCATGACCAATCGGATCCTGACGTACCAGTAGGTACCAGAGGAGATCGCTACGATCGTTACTGTATTCGTATCGAAGAGATGCCATAAAGTGTTCGGATGATTGTGCAACGTCCTAATCAAATGCCTAGTGGAATGATCAAAGCCGATGATCGTAAGCTATGTCCTCCATCACGATATCGAATGAAACTATCCATGGAATCGTGCACCATATGAAACATAGGTCATCGCCGTTCTTAACCGAGACTCAGGTTAAGCTCCATCTTGGAACCTTGTGGGGTTATGAGTAAAGCATCCTGAGGTTGGCGCATCTCGTTGAGCGTGGAGAAGCATTGGGAACCCCAATTTCTTTCTTCGGAGCCATTTCTTTTCTCGTCCTCCTGCCCCGGCATAATGCTTCGCTTCTGGTTTTTCATAAGAATCAAGTGACTTCTCCCTTCTTCATCGATCTAAGGGGAAAAGGAACCATATACCAGTTGGGAAGCTAGACATCAAGTAAGTGGCTTGATGAGGATAACTAAGCTGACACGCCGGAGTTGGCTGCTGGCACAACAGGGTGGTGCCTTACCGCATCGCAGGCGGACACGCGGTAGCATTCATGGTGGTGCTTCAGGATTCCAATGTACTGCGTCCAAGATCAGAATGAGCTTGCCGGCGGACCACTGCCGTCCCATTCTTGAGTGAGCTGGAGCACACCCATCTTATCCACTGAACTAGCTAGAAGCTATCGCTTCGGGTCGAAGCACTAAAAGAAAAGGAACAGAAAAGGTGGCGGCATAGGAACCACGGGACCCCTACTAGTAAAGGGAAAACGAAAGTGCGCTACTGCGCACCAGCTGAAAAAGCCCTTTCCCTTTTTAATAAAAAGAAGGTAAGCTTCATAGCTCCAATCTAGTAAAGGGGCTTTGATGGATGCCCTTTGTATAAGTTGGGTTGCTGGATACGGGATCCTCGTAGTAGGCTGGACCAACATCCAACCGAGAGAGGGCAGTCTTTAGTAGCAATAGGTTGGGAAACCAAGAGAACGCTTGGCCTTTTCTTATCTTCTTCCTGCCCCAGGAGTAGGAGTAACACAAAAAGAGGGATTAGCATTTTGGACCATAAACCACTAACGCCTTCCTCGTTGGGGCTCCATGCATTGGGAAAAGGCTCTAGCGACGGGAGGCCACTAGTTACAAAGCTTCAATAAGGTATCGAGAGGGCTATCACAGTCATGTTCGAAGTAATTAGTCCTATTTGTAAAGTAGCTCTATTCCTATTTAGGGAGTGAAGGCTAAAAATGGCTCGATGAACCGTTCTATTCGCCCACGCACCATCCCCATTCACTTGCTTATCGTAAAGGCTGTAAGTACACAGTGCCCCATAACTATTCATAGTATAGTAGGGTTGAAAGACAAGAGTTCCTGCCCCTTCTTTCTCAAGTAGGTGACTTTTTCCAGAACGCAGTCCGCAGTCCGAGATAACCGTACCCGTTATATATAATATGAAATATATCTTCGATGCGGTCAGTTCCGCTCAACCCGCTCTTTCACCTCCCAAAGAGCAAAGTTGGCTTGATGAGCGCAGATGAGGAAGCGAGAGCAAGAAAACCAAGAATATCTTTCTTGTCCTTCTACTTAAGGGGCAAAGAGAAGCGCTTTTGCTACTAAGAAAGCGAACGGTCAGCGCGAAGGTTCAAGACTTAGCCGAACGTTAGCGAAGCTAGATTCTCATAGCGAGGCGCTTCGAGTTAGCGAAGCGCTATAGTAGGGCCGAAGACTTACTAAGAAGGGCTATAATACTGAGCCAAGGATGCTCCGCCTTATCTATAGAAGCAGTCAACTGACTTCTGAACGAATTCGCTCCTTGGTTTGGTAATGGCTTAATCTATAGATAGAAAGCCTTATGACGAGAGACTACCATGTTAGGTTTGGAGAGAGATATGATCGGTTATATAATAGGGGGAACAGATGCAAGCTTTTTCTTTCAATAGCCGGCCAAATGATTACAGGATCATCGGTTTACTCTACCTCAATTCACCATTTCCAACCTTATACAGAAGGTTTTTCCGTACCATCTCCTTCTACCTATACCGTAGTTGAAGCACCTAAAGGAGAATTTGGTGTCTTTCTGGTCAGTAATGGAAGCAATCGTCCCTATCGTCGTAAAATAAGAGCACCAGGCTCTGCCCATTCACAAGGACTCAATTCTATGTCCAAACATCACATGCCACCAGATGTCGTCACCATTATAGGTACTCAAGATATTGTGTCTGAAGAGGTGGATAGATAGGACTAAGGGAAGAATCTTGTTTGGTTCGGTAATGGAATCAATAGCTTGCCCAAACAGGACCCTAGCTTTATTGCGAGCTAAAAATCTTGAGAAATTTCTGGGATCGTTGTGGCATGAACTCATTTCTGCCTTTCCTCACCCCTGCCCTACCTTGTAACGGAGACTAATGGGTTGAAGGTGGTAAGTTATGGTCAGAGTGTAGGTTCTAATCCTGCCACCTTTCTTGTGGATCATCTTGAAACCACAGGATGATGGGAATAACAAAGCAGAAAATTTGAAATGAGCACGTCAATATATGAATTGTTTCATTATTTATTATTTTCGGGTCTTTTCGTTGCATTCACTTACAACAAGAAAGAACCACCAGTGTTTGGTGCAGAACCTGCATTTTGGTGCATTCTTCTTTCTTTCCTTGGTCTTTCGTTCCGTCATATTCCTAATAACTTATCCAATGACAACGAATTAACCGCAAATGCACCTTTCTTTTATCAAATCTCAGGGACATGGTCTAATCATGAGGGTAGTATTTTATCATGGTGTCAGATCCTAAGTTTTTATGGATTCCTTCTTTGTTACCGGGTCGACCCCAAAGCCATAATGTCTCAAAACGAGGAGGCCATAGAGAAAGTATTTTTTATTCCTTTGTCTCGAACTTCATAAAGAACTCCATTCTATCTCTCCCTAGTTATGAACAAAAAACTAGGGCTACAACCCAGTTGTACACTCCCTTCGTTCTACGAACCCTTGTTGATTTTGAACTTCGTTCGCGAGAAGGAAAAAGGACTCATCCTTTGTTGTATCTGGCACGAGATGATAAAGAGAGAGCTTCGTCTATCGATGAACAGCGGATTGATGGAGCTCTTGGCATTGCTTTGTTTTTATCTCCTTTCCTATCGGCGAGTTCCGACCCTTTTGTTTGAAATTTCTTCTTTCGTATCGAACCGCTTGCAGAATCAAATCATGTTCCACAAGATCCTATATCAGCTATACATCCTCCTTGAATTTATGCCAGAGTTGTCGCCAGTACTATAGGCTTTGGCTTATGTAGATCAAAAATGATGAATGGGATTGTGGCACTCCACTCGCCGCCAATGCGGAAGGATGATGCCAAAAAGAATGGAAGGCCTTTTCGCTCTGCTGGATGCGTCAGATCTCGTAGAACAAGCAAGCTCTTTACCCTTAAATTCAAACATGTGGGCGCAAAAGGCTATCCTCCTCTATTGTTACGTAGCAATAGAAGCCTGCTTATGTTGCTTCGGCGGCGTTTCGCCTTCTCTTCGCTCTGGACATGAGCGCTAGTGGACACGGGGAGGGAGCAGGCGAAGTGTGTCATTCGTAATGGAAAGAAAGAGACCACTACTTCACTTTTTTGTTGGATCGCCGGCGCGAACACAGTGGTCTCTGACCAGGACCAGGAACCAATTCGAATTTTGATCTTGACATGTCGGTGGTTTTTAACCGTAGGCATTTTGCCAGGAAGTTGGTGGGCTCATCATGAATTAGGTCGGGGTGGCTGGTGGTTTTGAGATCCCGTGGAAAATGCTTCTTTTATGCCTTGGGTATTAGCTACAGCTCGTATTCATTCAGTAATTCTACCCCTTCTTCATTCTTGGACCTCGTTTCTGAATATTGTGACTTTTCCATGCTGTGTCTCAGGAACCTTTTCAATACAGTCCGGATTGCTAGCTCTCGTTCATAATTTTGCTACAGATGATACACGAGGAATCTTTTTATGATGGTTCTTCCTTCTAATGACCGGCATATCTATGATTATTTTCTCCCAGATGAAGCAGCAGGCATCGATCCGTAGAACCTATAAAAAAGAGATGGTTGTGGCGTGAAGCACTCTTATGCACCTACGTCACTCCGCTCGCCCGCAACCCCGCCCCGTTATGTTATAGAAGAATTGAGCTTCTTGATGGGCTGGTTATTCAAAGCCGGCAATTGGCTGTCGAATTTTGTCCCGAAACTAGAATAAGATCACTTCGGGGGTCACTGTCATGTGGCTGAATGTAGAGCAGTCCGCCCTTACAGCCTTTGATCAGTAGATCATTTAGAACTTCAAAAGATGGTTAAGGTAGTTGAATAAAGAAAAATCGAGATCAGCTGCCTTTACTTTATTTAAAGGGGGTCTTGAATCTCTCGAAGGGATTTGAGAAGAGGGGTAACAGTGAAGATGCTGAGAATGGCCGTGTTTATGAGGATTACTAGTCTTAGCAAGAATCTGTTGCAAATGCATGTGAGGGAGGAATGCCTTCATTCAAATTTAAAACTTGTCATCTACTTGAAGAAATGTTTGGAACAGGGAACTTATAATAATACAACGCCGCACTCTTAGAATATTGAGGAACAAGATGAGATCTATTAAGAAAATGATTTATTCTCGAAAAGATATGAATAGTTACACCCATTTATAAACTACACAAAAGTTGCCCCTTTTTTACGGAGATTTACCCATCACACGAAAGAGATGAATAGGAACAGAATGAACTTCATATACCCCTTTTCCACTCAACCCAGAAAGAAGACCGAGCGTTGTTCCGGTTCACCTCTGAAGTAGCTGCCGTTTCAGGTTTTCAAGTTCTTTCCATATGTACCTCATCTTTTGGAAGCAGAAAATGCTTCAACTGTTCCCAATCCCGAATATGTCGCAAAGTGTTTATATACCGGTTCAATTTTTTTTTTATATACTCTTATTTAAAGTTTTGGGTTATCTCTTGATGGATGAGTTGCACCGCGTAGTTGCTCCTTTTATTCATTCATCAGTAGGTGGACTGCCCGGGGGTAGCATGGGCCATGGCGGGGGGGGGGGGGGGAGCCTCCTTCGACGTAGGGTTCTTCATGGGGAACGAGAATGCGGACCCAGCGGATATGGGCACCGCGGAGCAACATCAAAATATAGCTAGAAAGGAGTGGGACGAGCTTCGTTTGTCTCGAGAATGGATATCAGTAGAAAATCATTTCGCCAAGTGCGATAGGAAAATTGATGCCATTTTTGAAAAAGCCCGTTCTATGCATCGCGATGGTTACCTTGCACTTGATATAGAGGATGAGTCAGACATTAAACGAGGGCCCGATGCCTACTTTTCTGATTTGTACGACCTCCCGTGTAATGAACATAGATTTCGACGGCTTAAGCTGGTCGCAGGTTACCTTGGGAATGCGCATAACCCGATTTAGGCGAAGATCAAACGTTTGCTTAAACTTTAGTATAGAATAGGTCCGGGGGACAAATCAACAGGAAATGCCACAAAACAACAGGAAATGCCATTGGAAGTGATCATAAGGAAGGAGTATGACACCAAGAAATGACAAGCTAACTTTCTTGAAAATCAGATCTATCCCTGCTGACATTATTATCCAAACCTACTTCTCCTTCTCTTGATGTAGAAAAAATCCCCTTTATTTGAGGGTAATACATAATTAGCTCTATCTTATCCAATGGGAGACTTTTGAGTTCATCCTTTAGTTGACTTATCAGAGATCGAGAAAATTGCCATAAAGTGCAGTACTTCCTCTCTGGTGTATAGATCCTTACCATTTCTTTTCAACTATGCTTAAGGAGCCTGGCATGTCTTACTTTCCTGCTAAACGATATGATGAAGGCTTGATAGTTCAAGTAGTAAAGTAAAGGAGGCTTTCTAGTTCAAGTAGTAAAGGAGGCTTGGCTTTATAGTAAAGGGGTAGTCAAGCTGTGGCAAGAGGAGAAAAGCAGTTAATCTTAGTACCCATGAAGTCAGGCTTTTCTAGCTAGTAGAAGGATATAGACTAAAGAAAGTGAGTTTCCCTGAAGCAGAGAGAAGAGAAAGGAAGAGTGTCTCCATGTTTAATTCTAGCAAATCTTTTATAGAGTAGGAGTAGTAGGGGTGTTCACGGGGCGGTTCGGTTCGGTTAGTTGGAAGATTTAAACTATCCGTCGCGGGGCGGGTAATTAATTTTACTATCCGTCGCCGAACCGTACTAGGCGGGTAACCGGACATGCGGGTACCCGAAGTGAGCGGTTACCCGCGGTTCGGGTCACGGTTAACCGTTTTTGACGTTTAATAGAGTTTAACCGTATAAAAAATTACATAGTCTAGAACATAAAATGTATTTCTAGTAAGATTAAATGACGTTGAATTTAAAAGTCATATAAAACTTAAGTATTTCGTTACAATAATTGCATTCAAATATTCATATATAACGTATTAACAAAAAATATTACTCGACGTTATAGATACAGTCACAATTAATCACTTCCACACATAGATTTTTTACAAATGTTTACTTTACCAGCAAAAAAGTCGTTATACAATAAAAGTATTTTGCAATAATCGGTTAATACTGACATTATTTGAAAATTAGTTAAGAAAAATAAAATCAAGATAAATATCACGATTCGGTTCGTAAACCCGCGGATAACTCAAAGTAAAACCGAAACCGAACCTTTAAAGCGGTTTTTTTCGGTTTCGGTTTTTTTCGGATTTCGGTTTCTTCGGTTTTCGGGATTTTTCAGGTTTCGGATTGAGCGGTTTACGGCTTCGGTTTCGTCGGTTTACGGTTTTTTTGAACACCCCTATAATGTATACAAAGATAAACAAAAAAAATGAAGCAAGGTCTTACAACTTGGTCAATATACAACATAACTCATTAATACCTAGCCATAACTTGTTTCTTTGACCAAAGACTTTGACCATGACCATCCCTAAAACCCTCCCATTGTCCCCTTGACCGAATTCCCCCCCTTTGACCATTGACCCTTCTTGAGAAAGTTTTGACCAATACTTATCCTATATATACATGTATACTAGTGATTCAAGCATAAACACTTAGTAAAATTTTCACAAAACTCCTCTCTTTCTCTCCTTAAGCTCACGGCAAACAAACCCCCTTTACATACCTTACAAATTTTTCTTCAACATATTCAAGCCATCACACATCATTCTAAGAATATACTAAGGTGTTTGCAAGCCTTGGTTAACCATTTGCAAGTATTGAAGCAAAGAAAGTAAATTAAGTTTATAACCCTAATCTAGGGTTTTCATAATTTCAAGCTTTGGTTTTATATCTAAACAAGGGTTTAGATACTTTGGTTCATCACACTACATCTCATTAAGGTTATCTAAAAACCTTTCATGTCTTTACTTTATTCATTTTTATGTGTTTACATGTTCTATATAACTAAATCACCATTTAGGATTTTAACATGAAAATAGAGTTATCAAAGTCACACCAAGTTTCTGTCCAAAATTCGTGTAAATAACATATTATTTTTATATTTTTATAAAATTCTACACATCATGACGATTCCAAAAAGATAAGAAACTCGAAAAACGGATTTATAACGAAGAAGATACATAGTTTACCGAGTTATACGTAATTAAACTTTATAAACTAATTTTAATAAAATTTACTTTACTGTTCACGAACAATACATTTTTTTGGAAAATAATTATAAAACTTTTAATTACGAAGACGTACTCGAAAGAATCACTAAAAACGGAGTTAAAACGGCGAAGAAATACGACGTTTCAAAGTTATCAAACATTATATATATAACTGAAAAACTGTGTCACAGCTTCACAGCTGCTGAAGCACATTTTCGAGCCCTTCGGGTCCGATTGAGTGAAATGTAAAACCTACATAGTTGTTCGGAACGGCATTTTACATAACCCAGCCGATATTTCATAATTTTCGATGTATATTTTGTAAACTAGACCATTTCCTGAGATGAAGAGTGTTGTTCGTTTTTTTTTAAATTTTTTGCGAACATTTTGGAATCATTAAATAATATTTATACTTGTTTTAAACTTTATAAATGTTATTTTACAAAGGCGATTGAACTATTTAACGATTATACGAGCTTTAATACATGGCATTTATTTGTCAAATGGGATTTAATCATTATTTCACAAACACAATTAGATGGTGATTGAACTATATAGACCTATATGTGGTATTAATCAAAGTACTATATTACTAGGGAGTTTCATAATGAGGCCTCTCGGGTGGCGTATCGACAGATTGTTGGATTTACGATTTTAAAGTTCCCTAGCTCCTCATACTTTCACTACACGCCCTCTTAATTATGATAGCCCGAACGATAGTATGATGAGCTATACGACCTATAAATAATCAAAGTGTTTAGTACTTATACGACCTATATTGGATTAGGTTGCTTTCGGATTCTTCGTGAACCGCATTTTCTATTTTGAATACTTGTTGATTTCCATTCACTCAAGGTGAGTTCATAGTCTCGCATTTCAATCTTTTCAATGTTTTATAAACCCGCGAGGGGAATACATGCTCGTTTACAAACTTGTATATTTTACTACAGCATAATTACCTTTCAATACTTTGTGAGTTCATAACCCCACCTTTTCTCTTTTAATGGTTTTCATAAACTGTTTTCGGGGTGAGAATACGTGCTCGTTTTACTACATAAACTTATTGATTTTTATACGTAAGCATTACCTGACTATTTTTACTAAATCTTGATTTGTTACTACATGATTTGAGATCGTTGAATACCTACCTTTGAAACCGTGAATTTTGAACAACGTTATTAGTTTTTACTACGGACACAAGTGTTTTCTAAATTGTATGCTATCCAGATTACTGCCTGAATATTATTGCCTAAGTAGTCACTATATTGCCACTTAAGTCCCTACTAATCATGAACCGTTAATTACCACTATTGTAAGCGCGAGTGTTGTGGATAGATCTATCGGGACTGACAATCCCCACCTTTCCTTGGGTCACTATCTGACCAGGTGCAATTTAACATTTAGAGGAGTCCCGGTGTTGGCACAAAGACATCCTATATTACTTTGTGGGGGCATCCAATCTCTTGATTGAAGTACGTTAAGGCTTCGGTGTCATGAAGCTTATGTCAATAATATAGTACTTATACTTGATAATGTGTTTTTCTCTTTCTACATTACTTGTTTTGGACTTCGGAATATATACTAGTCCACCGTTACTCTTCGACTTGTGGTCCAACTTTTAAATACTCTGAAATTTACTGAATCACTACTTGGATTTCGGATGAATTTCGGAAATAACACTTTATTAAATTGTAACCTACTTTTCTTCTGAAATATTTCTTAAATGTATTTCATACCGCTTTTTACTTAAACCTATGAATTCACCCAACATTATTGTTTGACGTATTTAGCATGTATTTTCAGGTTACTATTTTGCTGGGTGAGCATGGGTAGCATTCGAGTCGCAGCGAGAATAATTTTTTTTTTGAACTTAATATCTTGGTACTATTTGACCATAACGTTTGACGAATGTTTTCTATACATTAAAATGAAACCTGTGTTGCAACTCTAACTTTTATTAAATTGAATAATGACTTCTATTTTAAAACGTCCATTTTAAGGTCGATTTTTCCGGACTTGTGTTTTGTGCCTGAAGTGCACCCCAAGGTACCATACCGCGGCGTTGTCTGATTTTTGGGTAGTTACATGACTCACCCCTTTCAAAATCACACTTTTTTCCATAGCATAAAGACATCAAATGGAATTATGGTTGACCAACTTACTACTATCATCATTCCGTTTTTCATTTCCTGCTTTTAGAGTTTCCTTAGGATTCCCAACATAGATAGGTTTTAGTTTGTTTACCTTAAAACCCTCACATGTCGTGTTTGATTTTTTCCCAATTTCCAGCCTTCTTTTCCTTTCTTTGCGATTCCTGAACCGTAGACAACCATCACTTTGGGCGTAGCAATCTTCCTTTGGAAACGTTCTTTAACTCTTTTAGGCATGTTCATTTCACAGTCAAAAAACTAAGCATTCACCTACACGCCGTGGTTTCTACCTTATTCAATCTTCATTTATCCGCCATAACATGTCCCTCCCCATCCACAACATCGAACCAGCCAGTCGATACTTTATGTTTCAGTTCCTTTTCAGCCGTGACCTCAATGAGCGCACGCGCAAACCCTAATCTACCCCAAGGCTCAAAACACATTGCACTTGTAAATGCATCAAGCATGATTGGTTTGCCTATTTGTGTAGCAATCAGGCTCAAACCATCCTTGGAGTAAGCCACAACAGGTACTTTATGTACCTTTACCCAAACAGGCACCTTTGTGACCTTATCTTTCGACAAAGTCATGTTAGGAGACCATTTAGTTAAAATAAGAGGCTGGTTTCGAATCAACCATGGACCTTTTTCCAGCACATGTTCCAAGCCCGTCATAGACGTAAACTTAAAGTAGTATACATCATCATCATGCATGACTTTTTGAAATCCAAATTTACTCCATGTATTGCTTGCATAGTTTTGGACTAACTTGAAGGCCACTTTCTTTCCCAAAAAAAACCTACTAACGAGTTAGCAAATTTATTTTGTGCGGCAATCACATGTTCAACAGGAAGCACACAATCTGAATTCTCCACAGTTGGCTCACTTGTTAACCCAACCGACCTAAAATTAACTTTAGGGTTCGTTGGGTTCTTTGTTTCCTCAGTAACAACATTCAAAAAAGACTTCTTCTGAGGACTACTCGGTGTAGCCTCCGTTGGTTTCATAGCACAAACGTTTGGATCTTCCCATGTATCTGAGGTTAATCGTTGTCCATCATCCTTGTGAGTTATATTCATTTCACAGGAGTTTCTCATGGCACAAACATCACCCCTTTTCGTTCCAAACTGAACTTGTCGCATAGGCATCAGTGGATTGCCATCATCATGTTGACTTGGTTGCTCCACATTCGACTTAACAGACTCATCCCTTAGCGGTTGAGTATAAGTCTCGGACCTCCTAGCCATAATAGGCTTACCATTAATACTTATGAATTTAGTAGCAAGATCACCAGGCTTAGAATTCATCATGTTACACAAAATCTTAATACAAAATCTTATAGGAAAATAAGTTGTCACAACTTAATACATCCTAAGAAGTTACTATTTATGTCATGTACATGACAAATATTTTTAAGATATTTAACAATCTTTGAGTTTATCCAAAACAAAAACAAAGCTAATTTGGATTTTGTGATATATTTACTATTGATCGCTATGGAATCAAGTGATAGGCTTCAAAGGATGCAGGAGTCTTGGTGGGGCAAGGTTATTCGCTTAAATAGGGCCTTCTGTTATAAAATGGGTGTGGCGAATTATCACCCACAAAAAAACTCATATGGGCTAAACTGATCACCCGATACGATGGCGATGAATGGCCAATTGGAAAGAACTGTGAAACCTACATTCTTTTCTCCTCTATTTGGCTTAATATTATTCAAGAATTGCTGTACATGAGTTTGAAAGGTATTGACGTTGTTAGTTTCATTAAACCAAAATGTGGTAATGGTATTAATATTTCTTTCTGGAATGACGCGTGGAGGGGGGATGTGGCGTTTAAAATCTTGGCGCCTTAACTTACAATGCTTAGTCTATGAACGAATTCAGTAGCTACTAAAACATTCGGCATGTTGATTTGGAATGGTCTTTTAGACGCAAGTCGAGGGGCGGGGCTGAACAGATTCAAATGACGACTCTAAAAGAAATTCTTGAAGGATGCATTCTAAGTGATACAAATACACATGGTACGTGTCTTTAGAGGGCTCCCGGGGGAGTTCTAAAAGTTTCTTCAAATTCGGAAAACTATTAATGCTGCTAGCTGATCTTGTGCCAAGTAGTGGTAAATGTGAAGTCTCGGTGGTTAAAAGGTCCATCAAGATCTACATGCTCTTCTCGCTTGGGAAGTTTCTAATGATTACTGCCTACCAGATTCAATATTTCTCGTATGAGGTATGGAAATCGCCTCTATAGCTGCGCCCAATTGTAATAAGTATGTTGAATCGTCCATAGACACTTGTACTTTTCTTGCGATTTATCCAATCAAATCATGTCCCAAGATTTGAGGGGTGATTTGGATAATGAAAGATTAACTTCTTACCGAAGAATGGACCGACTGATGGCTAAAGTATTAGTTACCGTATAATCTTAAAAAGGAGTTTTCCGAAGGCGTTCGTTACATTGTGTGGGTGCGTTCATTTAAGGCATTGGCGTAATCAGTGATTTTCGTCCAGGCTTTCGTGCAAGTCTATGATTTTTGATGATAATGTTTCTAAGGTCTTTTTTATTGGTCCGATCTAGAGTTTAGAATTAAATTTTCTTTGCTTGAGTGGTTTAAAAAAACCTAATCTAATTTCTTGTAAGCGTCTGACATCTGCTAAGTATCTTATAAAAATTTCCGTTCTAAAAAAAAGATCTCATCCATATTCATCTATATCCAAAAAGCCGTGGTACAGTAATACAGTATCGGGCTGTTGTGACTTCTTGGGCTGCCGATTGGGCCCAGTTGGGCCGACCCATTTTTTTTTACTTAATAATTCACCGGCCCACAATTAAAAAAAATTTACAAAACGGACCATCAGCTTTTAACTTTACCCGCTCATGCAGATAAAAAAATACTCACGAAAAGATTTTCGAGTTGCGAACAAAACGAGCTCAGTATTGCAATGCTTCTGAAATACGCACGATCTTATAAAAAATATTCACGTTTAATATAAATAGGAAAAAAAACTTACAAATCATACTCTCACCTTTTAACAATTCACGACTTTTGTTATATAACAAGCAAAAGAACCCGCGCGTTGCGGCGGGGCTAATTTTTTCCCGAATAATTTTTTTTTACGTTTCGGGGGTTTTTTTTTGGCGATGCGTTATGCGGGGCTAATTTTTAATATTTTCTTTTTTTGTATGATTCGGGGAAAAAAATTGCGTTGGGACGGGCTAATTTTTTCCCGAATATTTTCTTTTTTTGGGACGGTTTTGTAAATTTTTTACGGGAATTTTTGTGTAAGAAAATCGTAAATAGTTAAAAGGTGAGGGTCCGTTTTGTATTTTTTTTTTACTTTGGGCCGGATTTTAGGCTATTTTTGGGTTTTTTTTTGCTAATTTTTTCCCGGATATTTCCTTTTTTTGTATGATTCGGGAATTTTTTTTTTGCGTTGGGACGGGTTAATTTTTCCCGAATATTTTCTTTTTTTGGGACGGTTCGATATCTTTTTATTTGGCCGATGATGTAAAAAAAGATATGTAACAATAAAAACTTAACGTGTTTTTAATTGTTTAATTTTTTTACGGGATTTTTTGTGTAAGAAAATCGTAAAGTTAAAATTTGAGGTAATAGAAACACCGTTTTGTTTTGTTTTTTTTTTACTTTGGCAGATTCAGGCTTAATTTGGCTAGTTTTCTTTACTTGGGCCAGACTTTTGGTCCACATTTTTATGCGAATTTAGGTTAGTTTTGTCGACAAATGTGTATATTATGTAAAAATTTTTTTTATATTGTCTTATGTGTTTGGCCTCAGTTTAAAGTGATATTTTTTTTTGCTATATGGTTTTTTTTTAATATAATGGGTTGTACGTTTGTGACCATATCGATATTGAAGTTTATTAGTATCGAAAGATGTTATCCGCGAGTATTTTTTTTTATCTGAATAAATCGAGTAACTTTTGTAATAATTTTTTTCCGCATCCTTACTTTTGTGCATACAAATTTTTTTTTAAAAAAAACAAAAACAAAATAATTTAAAAAAAAAAACTAAAATCGAGCTGGCCCAAAATGGGAGCTCATTACTGTAGCAAAGTTGCCTGAAGTCAAAACGACTTCATTTTAGTCGGTGAATGTGATATATTATAATAAACTTTTGTTTACACATCATAACACGTATATCCAACCAATTCAATGACAGGTTTGGGCCCAGTTGGGCGGCCCAAATATTTTTTTTACTTAATAATTCACTGGTCTACAATAAAAAAAAAACTTTACAAAACGGACCCTCAACTTTTAACTTTACCGGCTCATTCAGATAAAAAAAATCCGCGAAAAGATTTTCGAGTTGATTGCGAACAAAAAAAACAAAAAAACCAGAAGCCCCCAATATACAATGCTATCTGAAATACTCACGATCTTATAAAAAATGTTCAGTTTAATATAAATAGGAGAAAAAATGTACAATCGAACCCACCACCTTTTAATTATTCACGACTTTTTATAAATCAAACTTATTAATCACATATACAACTCATACCACAATTCATTCAGATCAAAAAATACACGCGGAAATATCTTCGAATTAGACCCAGCCCAAAGTAAAAAAAAACACCGTCCCAAAATGGAAAAATTAAATGTCGCGACCACGACGTCGTTTTCCGAGGTGGCCTCCGGTCATTTTTTAGGCTGCCGGTTGGGCCGGCCCAAACGTTTTTTTTACATAATAATCCACCGGCCCATAATGAAAAAAAAAATTACAAAACGGACTCTCAACTTTTAACTTTACCGATTCATTCATATCAAAAAATATAGGTTAGCCTCCGCCGCAACGCGCGGTCAATATGCCGACTCGTTTATTGTATGAGTTGAAAAAAAAAAGACGTGTCGTTGTAAATCAACTGTATTTGGACTGAAATATGGAAAGAGACAAATAGTGAAAATCAATAATTATTTTTGGAAAGAATATTATTTTTTTGTACAAATTTGGAATATCCTGAGACAAGTCTGCGCCGTGCCTGCTTTAATGCCAAATTTATATTCTAAAAATATTTTAAAAAATTAACACTAAATAATTTAGCTTAATTAAGTCTAATTAAATGAGGTTTGTTCGATTATAAGATCACATGGACAGACAAATTGTAAATTATTGGATACCACTGCCCTTGGTTAGGGCACATAATCCTATGGCATAAAATATACTTTAAAAGGAAAGGACACATTCTTTATTTTGAAAAACAATTTAAACCTTGAAACTATAATTCCCATATGTTTTTTTTTTTTATTTTCAAAAGACTGTACTTACTTTATCCTTCAAAATAAATGTTCAATATGAATTTTTATAAAGTTTTTTTTATCGAGTTTGACCTTTTTTTTAACAGCAGATTTTTATAAAAACACTAGCAAGAAGCTAGAAAAGATTACAAGATAACAAAATTAGAGTTTTGTAACTAAGTGACCCAATTAACATTACACTTATATCGACTAGAGCACCACGTATAAGAAAATGAACATACATATCGAATAACAGAGCACCGCCTTTGGTTGAGAATTCTCAAAGAGCAATTGATTTCTGAAACGCCAAATTAACCACCACATCACGTAACAAATACATTCAAGGAACACCTTCAATTGCTTATGTAAACGAAATAGACAATCCAGATGAGTCACGTTCGGTTATAGAATTAAATGCCACATCTTCACGTTCCCACCAAATCAAAAATTTTTCTCAAACTTGCGACAAGGACAAGCAAAAAAAATAATGAGAAGTGGATTGCCCACCGAATATACAAAGGGACAAGCAATTGGATGGAATATCCATTCCTCTAAGCGAAAGATTAGCTCTAGTAGTATTTACCAAGGAAACCCTCCAAGCATGAACATTTACTTAAAGGAACGACTCTAAGCCATCTAGTTGGAACTTCAATCCTTCGCAAGATAGTATTATTATCAATTAAGATGGCGAGAGATTTAACTGAAAACTCTTGTGAGCCTTCTAAAGATCAACACCAATCTATCAGATAATCTTTTTGTTTTGGGAGCACAAATCAGTACAAAACTTTCAAGCATAAGTAAACCATAATTTTTTTCCTGCTCCCACACCACTCTTTGGCATCCTACAAAAAGGAATTGAGACAAAGAGTGATACCCATTTTCTCGGCCACCTAAATAATTTACACATCTCTAAAGCATAAAACCTTTTATAAAAGAACCTTTCAACGCAACTCTCCTAACCAAGAATCATCGCCAAAAACGAATTATTATCACCGTTGCCAACTTTTTTGAATGAAATCCATAAGTTTAAAACCTTTACTTTAAAGAAAAGCGAATGAATAGCAAGAATTAACGTCTTTGGCCATGAGATCTTCCTAGGAATCAACTTATATGAGTATCTATAGCTCCTTTGTAACCAAAGATGGCATTAATAAAACGAGATCCACAAAGACGAACCATCAATATAAATCTCCAAACCCACATGAAAAGGAGAGCGCTATATGTTGCAAAAAAACAGAGACACTACGACCAACCATTCCTTTTTTTGAGGTTAGAACCATAATCCAGCCAATCCAAGCAAGCTTCCTAATCAGAACCATTAATCATAAAAGAAATTCCGACGAATAGATTTCCAAATGATTACACACGCCAATTGGAACCTTGAATATAGAAAAGATATGATAAGCGGAATCGAGGTCCTAGAACCGACTTTTAAAGAAGGTAAGGCGACGCCTAAGAAAGGAGTTAAGCTTTCCATTTGGACAATCCAAAGAAACCTTAGAGAATAAACATCGTCACCAGCTAGTTAATTTTTGACATTTTGCTACCAAACCTACACACCAAGAAAATTGAAGGGGAGCAGTTAAAATAGAAGCAGCCAATTCAAAAGAAGCTGCAGTTGCAACCGCATTGAGCTAACAAAACACCAATCCCCATAAATTTGCTTTTTTGGTGAAGATTAATTTTAAGGCTGAAGCTAAGTAAAAAAACACCTCAAGAACACTCAAATAAAGTTTTGAATTTTATTGTGTTCCACTCACTAATAAAGACTACGTCCTCCTCGCATAAAAAAAATAAAATCGTGAAAGAGAGTCGATTTAGAAGAGATACATTTATATAAATCTGCATTTAAGACTTCTCTTGAACGTGAGAAGAAAGTTTCCATAAATTCAAAAATAAATAAAAAAGGAAGATGGATCACCTTGCTTTAAAGCCGTTCGGATCTGGAACTCTAAAGTAGGGCTAACCGTTAAACGAGCACACAATCCTATGGCGATATTAGACAACTTAATCTACTGGACCAATTACGTCATTAGTAAGGCCAAAACCAAAAGCCTATTAGGGTCTCATCTAAGTAGTCCCATTTCAACAAAATCCAAAACCTTACAAAGCCACCTAAAAATCCTCCCCATTTAGCTTTTTAAACAACACCAAGATAGAAGCTCATTAAGAATGAAAGGCCCATCAAGAATTTGACGATTAGCAACAAAAGCCGATTGAACATCACTTATGAGATAAGGTAGAACTAGACATAATCTGTTGGCCAAAATTTTTGCTATGATTTTGTAAACACTCCCAATAAGACTTATAGGACGAAAGTCTTTCACAAATTTGGCATCTTGGATCTTAAAAAAAGGGGCTATAAAAGAAGAATATGCATCCTTTAGGGAAGTGCCCATTCACAAAAAAATCTCTAACAGCTTGAAACACATCATCATCAATTGTTGTCCAATACTTATCGAGTTTGACCTTATTTATATTTTTTTATTGTTATATAATACTTGATGAAAATTATACCAATGAAAATATATTTAAAACTCAATTCATTCATATATTTTGTATCAAGTATTTTATAACAAAAAAAAAAGTTAAGTCAAAGTTAAACCAGTTTGACTGAAAAATATCAATTACGAGATAGCTTAAACTTAAGACGGAGGTATACTTCTTTGGGTTTATGTAAAGGAAATTAGACTATAAATCAAAATAAGATACTGAAACTAACCATATATTGGTGTTTTCCTTTGAAAGATTAAACACGATTTAAACGAGATTTAAAAAAAACTAGCAGGGTACTCGTGTGTTGCGACAGCGGGTACCATGTAACGATTAAACGAAGAAATAAATCTTGGTTCACCCGTTTGTATCTGTTCGACGGGTTTCTCCGGTTCGTTTTCACTCATAGACGGCTTTTATTAGCTAGCCAAACCGGTGGCTATTGGCTAGCCAAACCGGTGGCGACTCCGGTTCCCGGTTGAGCCCGTTGGTCCGGTCCGGTTTTCAAAACTATATGTACCATCAACTTGTTAGCATATAATTGTATGAAGCTTTGTGTGCTTTATTAGTTTGAACAATTGTGGTATAATAACATTACTTTTTCATTTTTAGGGTTATTTAAAAATAACAAAATTAGTGTGTTTTAATTAGTTAAATTTTGGATTATATTGATACTGTTTATATTGTACATTGTGAAAAATATTATTAAATAATTTTGAGTACAAGGGTGTTATAATTGGTTGCATTAGTTATTAATTTTTGGTATGTAAATGCTGTTTAATTGGTTGTAATAATTTGAATATATCATGTACTTTTAAGTAATGAGGTGTTTTAAAAAGGCCGGACTAGGAACCTATCCGATAATGGAGTATTGTATTGACTTAAATGTCATATGTTTGAAAATTAAATTGATTAATGTAATAGTTAAATGTTGTTGTTGAAAGTTTGAAACCAACAAATATGTGGTTTATATGTGTCTACTGTTTTTCAATCATGTGCATAAATCGCATTAAATACTAAGTGATGAATGTGACTTGTCAAGTCAATGTATATATACTTAGTGATTGAGTTGTCCAATATGTCATTGATTTGTACGATCCATATGCTAAATCAGTACAATACAAATATCACCTTATGGCAGACAGTTTGTCTAGTCAATGTTTCTATTATTGATATTGTACTTATCCAATGTAGTTCATTAATTTGTCATAATAATGAACATAAATTTGTCTACAATAATAATTCGTTCTACACATTGTCTGTGACATTCAAGTCTTGGTTTATCATAAACATGTTTGTATTTACTGTTGGAGTTGTTTAAACTGTAATAGATATTATTGTCCTTACCCATTTATGTGTGTTGTTTACAATATTTTACAATATTTATAGATACAAGGTTTAATTAGTAAATGTAGTGTTTAACAACACGACTCTTTAAGTTCATTTTGTTGATTAAATAACTTTTTACGTTCATTTTGTTGATTGAATAATTCTTTACGTTCATATTTCTTTGACACTGCTTCGCGTCGTTCTCGGATATTCTTTATACTTTGTTTGACCAATCCTTTAAAACAATCTCGATGTCAACCTATAAACCATTTGTGTTGTCACCGCTATTAGCTACTTAACTTTACTTTAATTACTATTTTAATTTCCGTTTATAAAACTATTTGATACATTTCACACACCAACCAATTTATTGACGAAAATGAGCATTTCATCATAGACCTCAAATATACATAGCCTAATCACCTATGTATATTTGGTGCATAGACTGATTACCTATGCATTCTGGAAAGACCATGTCATGCTGAGAGTAGTCACCTTAAAACCTACACTTCTTCATCAACACAAATCCGAAAGAAATTTCCGCATCTTTTCTCTAAACCCGTACCTTCTTCAGGTGTTGCAACCTGAGCCTTGAGGACAAGGCTCTCAAACACCGAGGAGACTGTAACATTCCCGTATTTTCAGGTCAATTTTATGACGCATTTATTTCGTCATAATTCACCATTTATTTTTATTTTAGTTTCGTTACGCGCGCTTACTTTTTAATTCTTATCATATAATTAAATCGCTTAAACTAAAAATCAACAATTAACGTAACAGACACCAAACGAATTAAAGTTTTCGTCAAACAAGCAATATATTATTTTTACGAAAGTAATAATCAACTTTTTATATTTTATTTTTATTGGATACGTAAAACGTTTACGTTTCGCGATTAAATACATTTAGGTATACCGGAAGCACCAAAACTTTCTACACTTCAACAAATACCTATGATTATTACTAATACTCAAAGTTTCAAAACTTACTAAAACATCACCTTACCGAATTCCTCATGAAGGGAATAATCCAGACTTGAACTTTACAAATTTACAATATGTTTATAAGTTAACAACTTCTACAATACAAGTAATACTTTCATATTTATTTTAGGTAAAAGCCATAGAAAACCACTACTTTCTGAAATTTAACCCACAATGAACCATTTACTTATTTTATTACCGATATCACCAAAGTACTTTCAAATTATTTTCAACTTGAAGCCAAAACCGTAGTACCGATAAGTTTATTATGTGACAAACGTTATCAATTTAGGATAACGATCGTTTAGGAAGTTTCCAAAAAATCGTCCCTGTGGTTTTAAATATATTTTTCTTTTTTTTGAAAAAATTTTCTTTCGAACAATTTTTTTCGAAAAAAAAAATTTCGAAATTTTTATCTAAAGCTTCTTTTTTCTCGAGAAATTTTTTTATGTTTCATTTTTTTTTCGAAAATTTTTACACACATTTTTTTAAAAAATTTTGATTTTTTTTTTTTTTTTTTTTTTTTTTTTTTTTTTTTTTTTTTTTTTTTTTTTTTTTTTTTCGAAAATATATTTTTTTTCGAAACAGTTTTTTTTTCTAAACTTCTTTTTTTCGTAAATTTTTTATGTGTATAAAATTTTTTTCGAATTTTTATTATAAAAATTTTCTCGATTTTTTTTATAAAAATGTGTAAAAAATTTCGAAAAAAAATTCGAAACATAAAAAATTTTCGAGGAAAAAGAAGTTTAGATAAAAAAAATTTCGAAATTTTTTTTCAAAAAAAATGTTCGAAAAAAATATTTATTTTCGAAAAAATTTGTAAAAATTTTCGAAATTTTTTCAAAAAATTTTAAAAAAAAAATTCAAATTTTTTTATAAAAATGTGTAAAAATTTTCGAAATAAAATCGAAACATAAAAAATTTTCGAGGAAAAAGAAGTTTAGATAAAAATATATATTTTCGAAAAAATTTGTAAAAATTTTCGAAATTTTTCGAAATTTGTAACAAAAAATTTCGAATTTTTTTTTTTCGAAAGAAAATTTTTTCGAAAAAAAGAAAAATATATTAAAACCACAGGGACGATTTTTGAAACTTCCTCAAACGATCGTTAGCTAAATTGACTAACGTTGTCACACAATAACTAACGGTACAAACGTTTTGTTCAAGTTGAAAAATAATTTGAAAGTACATTGGTGATATCGGTAACAAAAAAGTAAATGGTTCATTGTGGTAAATTTCAGAAAGTACGTTGGTATTGTATGGCTTTTACCCTAAAATAAAATGAAAGTATTACTTGTATTGTAGAAGTTGTAATATATAAAACATATGTATAAATTTGTAAATTCAGTCATGGTTTATTCCTTCATGAGGAATTCGGCTAGGTGATGTTTGTAGGTAAAGTTTGAAAACTTTGATAGTTAGTAATACCAGAGTATTTGTTTGAATTTGTAGAAAAGTTTTGGTGCTTCCGGGTATACCTAAATGTATTTAATCGCGAAACGTAAACGTTTTACGTATCCAATAAAAATAAAATATAAAAAGTTGATTATTACTTTCGTAAAAATAATATATTGCTTGTTTGACGAAAACTTTAATTCGTTTGGTGTCTGTTACGTTAATTGTTGATTTTTAGTTTACGCGATTTAATTATATGATAAGAATTAAAAGTAAACGCGTACGAAACTAAAATAAAATAAATGGTGAAATTATGACGAAATAAATGGCGTCATAAAATGACCTGAAAATACGGAATGTTACAGTCTCCTCCGGTTAGAAGAGCCTTGTCCTCAAGGCTCAGGTTGCAACACCTGAAGAAGGTACGGGTTCAGAGAAAAGATGCGGAAATTTCTTCCGGATTTGTGTTGATGAAGAGGTGTAGGTTTTAAGGTGACTACTCTCAGCATGACATGGTCTTTCCAGAATGCATAGGTAATCAGTCTATGCACCAAATATACATAGGTGATTAGGCTATGTATATTTGAGGTCCAATGATGAAATGCTCATTTTCGTCAAAATAGTGTGGTGTGTGAAATGTATCAAATAGTTTTATAACGAAATGAAATAGTCAATAAAGTAAACGTGAAGTAGCTCATAGGGTGACAACAAAATGGTTTATAGGTTGACATCGAGATTGTTTCTAAAGGGATAGGTCATAACAAGTATAAAGAATATCCGAACGAACGCAGAAGCAGTCAAAGAAAATGAACGTAAAGAATTATTCATCAACAAAATGAAACTTAAAAATTATTTAACAACAAAATGAACTTAAAGAGTCGTGTTGTTAAACACTACATTTACTAATTAAACCTTGTATCTATAAATATTGTAAAATATTGTAAACAACACACATAAATGGGTAAGGACAATAATATCTATTACAGTTTAAACAACTCCAACAGTAAATACAAACATGTTTATGATAAACCAATGACTTGACATGTCACAGACAATGTGTTGACGAATTATTATTGTAGACAATTTATGTCATAATTGTATGTGTTGGCGAATTCCTGAAGTCTGATCATGGCTTATGGCGTGGATTAGGTTTTAGCAGATACAAGTTGTAGTGCAAGTTCAACTCTACTATCTATACTACTTTATAATGGAGATTTCACCTATTCTTAAAAAGAGTAGAAATTGAAAAGTTGAAATTATTTAAGGAAATCTGACAAAGCCATTAAAAAACGTTTTCAACCATTTCATATCATTTGCCAAAACGTTTTCAACACATTTTTCAAATCATCTATATCTATACCAACATTATTCAATGGAATACTTAAAGTATTTTTGGAAATCCTTAATGCATAAATGAAATTCTATGTAAATGATGGAAACTGTGAAATTCTTAAAGTATTTTTGGAAGTCATTAAAGTATTTTTGACCCGAGCTGTAAATATTTTCATAATCCATTAATTCTTTGTCAATTACACGATTGTATATGGAAAGTATTCTAAACTTGAACAATATTTAATATTACATCACTAGAATACATTAATTCTTTATCAATTACACGACTGTGGATGGTGGGAATGTGTATTCATCTCTTAAATTTGAACTTCAAACTTATAACACTATATATGGCAATGGTTTTTCCAAATGCCTATATAAATAACCCTAATGTGTTAATTCATTTCATTAGTGTTTAGTTTCATAAGAGATTTAGTTTCATAAGCGATGGCAATGAAAAATGAAAAAAATGTTGACGATGATCTTGATTTTAGTTTCGTAAATATCTTCTGTCGTAATTTTGGTTGATCAAACATTTACAATCTTACAAGTTGCAAGTCATCGTCTAGGTATAGGCCAATTGTTCTAAATAAAAGTTTTTCTATCCTAAAGTTTTTGACGATGAAACTAGCAACTGTGAATCCAGAAGTTAACATTGACATCGATCGCCTTGTGTTTAAAGATGTAAGTTTCTGCTAATTAATTACAAAACACAATATGTCAGCTTAAGCATAATGATTATTAATCATGTAACTTTATTTCATATGTTTGTAGATTCTTCATTCACGGGGCAGCAGTTCGAATCCACTTTTTGGATTTGGCCCAACATTAAGCTCAACCCATTCTTATCCACACGAGAGCTTGCCTGGTGTTTCAGCTACAACTACCCCTTTGCATCATATCCATTCTTAGGTACACTCTCCATTAATACATTGGTTTCATTATGCAATTACTATAGTCAATCTTGAATAATTAAGTTATGCAAGCGGCATTTAAAGAAAATGTACAATTTGATTGTTGAGCTAATGACACTAAGAGGTAACATCGTTAATAAATATTTCGTCTTTAGCGCAAACAACAAAAGTTTTTCTTATATATTGGTAGATGAATGTTGCGAAAATGGTCTCTTCCACATCTACGTTAGATTTACTCTTTACTTGCGCAAGCTTAAGAGTTACCCAAAGTATAAATGATTGAAAGTTCTTTAAGCTTATTTCTCCTTTTTTGCAATTCGCCTTGATTGTTCAAAGATTGGCTAAACGACAAGCAAACTAAATTGGGAATGTCTTCATTTTTTTCGTTAACTTTACACACTAAGCCATTATATTGATGACATTTTCTAATCTTACATTACAGCCGGTGTGGGATCACGATCTTCACAATCTTCTCCAAATGGGATTTGATGCTAATTCTGGCATTAACAATCTTGGACAAAATGGTGATTGCTCAAGAATTTTTTTCATTATTGCTAGCAAAATAAATTATTATGGTGAAAATGATTTTATAATTTCTAATTACTCCTATCCGTTTGTGTTTAGCAGGGCGAGCAAAGATGGATCTGTAGAATTTGGGAACATGGCCGAGTCTTTAAAATATTTTTTCTAGCGTAAACTATCAGATAGGAAGATAGAAGTTTTAGTCTGAAGGATCTCTTTCATCATATTCTATGTTCGCTTTGTCATTAATTAACTTAATTTTATTTATGGAAATTTGACAAACTTAATTTTATATATGGAAATTTGACTTATTAAAAAGAAATATAAACTACTAAAATAGACAGTTATTTTAGGATAAGAAAATTGTGTACCAAGTATTTGTAAATGTGCTTTATTTTCCTTGTAATTAATTGACGAAAGCATCTTGCTAAAAAAAGATGAAAGCAGAATGACTTAACCGAACTTTTTTATGAGGTACACACCACACAGCTAGACGTGGATACTGGACTTTTAATTATAATGTTATTTTTTTATTAGTACAATTTTAAAATAATACTATCTAAAAAGACAATCACACACAGATTGACATTATTGGAACCCAATGTAACTATGTTATCGTAAAAACAGTATTAAAAATGATTCTCTAGCCTTACAAATACAATTTGCCGAAAACAATTATTTGCCGATGAAATTTTGTCGAAACTAGAAATCTGTTGCTATGCACGGATATTCGTCTAAATCAGCGTAAAATATGCTTTGGGAGTGTGAGATAGGCGGACGGGGAGTATGCAGCCGAACAACTGCAGGGGCTTCCAGCAGTGATAGCTGAACTAACCAGATAGGCCGCCCAAAACCTGGAGCTGACATTGAAATCGGAAATCAACGTCGGACCCCGGCTATCCGAAGAAGGCAGACTGAAGCAGAGGAGCAAAAAATGCAACACAACAAGGGGTAAACCAAAGGCTTGGGCGAAGGAAGAAGCGAATCAATCAGAATGGAGACAGGGAGGAGAGGTAAAAGATATATTTTTGAGCCTGAACATATATGCAACCTTCTATCTGGCCTTTGTACCAGTAGTGGAGTGGATTGCTATTTTCAATTAGAAAAGGAAGATTGAGCAATGCAAAGGAGAAAGAAGTTGTCCCCTCTTCTCTGGGAACCCGCCGCCGCATATGTCGAAAAAGAGGGAGCGGGGAAGGAAGAACAACCATTTTACTTTGGCACATGAGGTGGCGGGTTTGGCTAGGTAACATAATGGAAATGTATCGGACTGCAAATCCTGGAATGACGGTTCGACCCCGTCCTTGGCCTCGAGGAGTGGTGAGCAGCACGGAACTTGAATCAATCTTTTGGCATATAATATAGGGGGCTAGAAATCCACAGACAACATTCTGGAACTTCCAAACCAAAGAAAT
This sequence comes from Tanacetum coccineum, assembly GCA_026074375.1. Lineage (NCBI taxonomy): Eukaryota > Viridiplantae > Streptophyta > Magnoliopsida > Asterales > Asteraceae > Tanacetum > Tanacetum coccineum. Next base: position 10,664 of record BQNB010035723.1, on the reverse strand, counting down.
GCAACAGGAAATGAAATGTTACGCTTCAATAGAATGAATTCGGTAGTATTCTACCCTATGGTAGATCTAAGGTCCTGTGCCACTTGAACTCAAATCTATCTTACCTTCAATCCATCGTTGTCCAGCCAAGCCAGCCCATAACAAAATGTTAGACCGGCTGACACAACCGAATTGATTGAGGAAAAGGAAAGCCCAGCGACCAAGCACTCCCGCCCCCAAAAGTGGAGACCGAAGAACCGCCAGGTTGTCGAGGACACGTCTGAAGAAGAGGTCGGCGGCCTCTTACTTTACCACCTTACCCACTAATGGACTATGAGGAGGAAGGTGAATGGGAACCGACCGAAAACCCAAACCGCTTGACCCCTTCATACTCGATTCATTAGGGTTGGGGATGGATGGAACCAATCAGGAGTGAAAATCGCGCAAGCGAAGCCGGGAAATGGACCGCAGCGCAACAACTAGGACTCGTGTCGGAGGACTTTTGAGCGTGAGCTACAACTCATGCAGCGACAAGGACCCGCAACTCTTAAAGGGGCCACCAACCACTTAAATCACTGTAACAAACCCTCCCTTTACTTTACTCAATAGATAGCGCTTATTCTCTTTTAATCAACAAAATGAGAAATGGGGGAGAAAGAAAAGAAAGAGGTCTTTATTGAAGAGGATTTGCACCCGGAATAGGACTAATGTAGATCCAAAAGAATGGGTCTGGGCTTTCGAAAAGATAAATATGCAAAGGGTAAGGTAAAGAGAAAGTCTTTTGAACAACCAACCTAACATAAGGATTCTAGCTCGCCCACTTAGAGCAGATAGAGATTCTCGGACAGGGAAAGCGGCACTCGACATCTATTAAACAAGACTAAGAACAAAGCCATACAATGCCCTCGGGAGAAACTAGTGATGATTGCCATGAATGCAGCCCTCGAGGACGTGTACAAGAAGGTCTTTGCTGATTCATATCAACATGGTGCACCTCAGAGGGGCGTAAAAAGGCTGTGGAGACTTTAACCGAATGAATAGGGATGAATTGATAGACATTTTTTTAAGGAAGAGAATCCATGATGAAAGCTTTTTTCATTCGCTATGCGCTGACTGGATGCGTACTCGCGTGATCAATCGATGGACGGGGGAATTGCGTGAATGACGAGACTGGCCTAACCTAAAGTGGGTCCTCCCCCCTTGATGGCGAATCTTGATTGACTGACACTAGGAACCGATTTAGAGAAAGAAGAAGCATGGCATGAGATAGGCGGCAGAAGAATTTCTGATAGCGAATTACTTCACTCGATGGATAGAGGTAGAGCCCTCCAACTCAAGCACAAAATCAATTTGAGTCAATTATAATCCAGAGGGGCACCACCAAGCGGGATCGAGACCAGCCCCTTGTATATAGGGTTCCAAACCTGCGCTTCTTCAAATATCCCATCCTAGTAGGGGGTTTAAAGCTTGACTAAGAGAAAGTGGAAAGAAAAGGGGCGCGCTAGCTGCAATCAAACTAAAGCGCTAACGAGCAAGAATGCTTATAGATAGTGCTTTAGTAATAATATAGATAGGGCTTTTTCAGGAATCGATTCTATGATTGAATATCAGAAGTGCTACTTAGTAGTAGAAACTTGAAGAGACGGAGATGGGACTATTTCTTTATCAAGAAAGATGGTCTCTAAGATAGTGGCTCGTGTATCTGTTTCTAAAGTCCATTAGGGGAGGCCATGTCTTTTGATAAAAGAATATCAGGTTCTCGCTCTATAATGGGATAAGGTTTCATTCCACTAGTCCAATGCCTGGCCTTTTGCTTTCCTCTCTTCCGAATTATTCAATTTGAAAAATTGCTTTCAGATGGACTGTCCCCGAAAATGGTTTTCTGAAACAGAAAATGATCCGCTATCCTTACTCCCTTGATATTTCCGCCGAGAAGAAGTGACGTTATCAATCCGTCTTCGCCTATACCCGACCAACAAATCATTCATGATACGTACTCCCTGGAGACGTGAATCTCTTTCAAATAATTGTAAAGTACTGGCGAGCCCTTCCTTATGTGGCTTACCACGAATGAACTTCTACACAACGACCGACAAACCAATAGCATATGCGGTATGCGGGTGTCAGGTTTAGGTCTAGATCGAGGTTACAGTTCTGGTTATGGTTCGAGTGGAAAAGTACGTATCTTGATGCGTGTACCATACTGCTATCCAAACGAAGATAAATTACCTACCAATCCTGTTCCTTCTCTGTGTTGGGCTATATTACGCTATCGATAATCGATAGAGTAACTTGATAAGCGAGATGCCCTTACCTTGACATGGCAGGTACAAGATCCTTTCTAACCATGCTGCTCTATCAAAGGACTATCTCAAAAGTCAGACAAAATGATTCAGTTAAAGCCATGTCTCCCGAGAGAAAATGAACGATCGACTGCTAAAGATCTTGACTAAAGCATTGATAGCTTTGCAGAGGAGAAAACATTTTATGGTTCCTGAAGGTCTTCCTTGCATGCTGAAGTGAACAGGGGCGGTACCAACTACGACTAGAAAGCGGTCACTCCTGTCAATGAATACCATTCATAGTTGTCTATGTTAGTAACATAGCCATAACGACTTTGTTTTACTGCTCGAGGTGGTGATAGCTTTTATATATTTACTTAATTAGTTAGTGCTCTTCCTATTTGTTTTCTTGGCTTTCTTCTGCCAAACCGAACGAAGACATTTTCTCTCCCCTCTATACCTATTGCGTTGATATCTTCTCTTTCACTCTCTTTCTTCATTCAGGAAAGGTGAAGATTAAATAGGGAACAGAAAACGAAGGATGAACAGACTTGTCCTTTGGTCGAGTTTGCTTCACTTCCCGTGACAGCTATAAAGGGGCATTTAGGACAACTATTTTAATGAGCACAACCCAGCTCGGGACAGTTAAGACAAGACGGTTCCCTCTCTGGTAAAGGGTCAAGAAAGAAGGCCTAGGCCTACGATTGGAAGGCTAAAGCCTTCCCTTAGAAAGCGCAGGATTAAGATGAGACTTCAGAGGATGCCCATGGAACTTGACATCTTTGATTCTTTGATCAGAATACGAATGAGATCAGAAACGCCATCATTAGGGAAAATGATGCAAGGCTAATAAGTCACTTTCAGCTGTCGGACCTTCTTAGCTAGACTAAGACTGTTGATATATGGACGGAGTGGCAAGCTCTCACTGATCTCTACGCGGATCTCCTCGATGGTTACTGCATGGAGGGTGGCTTGTCGGTCAATCCTTTCTAAGGAGCTTAGCTTCCCAACCATTGAACCGAACAACCCGGTGATTCCTCTTCCATCAACAGCTCCATCGCTTTCCACGGGGAAATTGACCACATGATCGGCAATGGGCATAGACCTGAAAACAAGATTCATTCATTCTTCAGCCCTCACTTAGACATGAGGGAGAGGCCCCAAAGATAGGATTCAAGGAGTAGGTGATTCCTAAACGGATAAGATGGAAATAAATTCATTATTTAATTTATTATACTGCCGGAAAGGCCAATATGATAGGCCCTGATTCAAAGACTGATACAATTTCCTCGCCTCGCTGCCAACAAGAAAGAAATTCTGTTATGTTGCAAAGCAGATGAACTACCTAACTAAGGGAAGGGGGAAGAAGGGTCAAACACCTGATATGACTAAGCGCTAGGGGATACTCTTATACCTGCACCCTCCGCTGCTTACCAAATTCTTAGGGAATGGTTAAGGAATCGAAGACTTCTTTAGTGCACCTGTCGTTAATCGGAAATGGAAGATCGATCGGACCGATCCTCAGTTGGTTCGTTTTGGTCTGATGTGGAAGATTTACGACATGGTTGCGGTAAAGGGTATAAATTTCCGAGTACCTATCTTGGACGTTGGTACCGGCCTCCCTTTAGGAGGTTCTGTATTGGGTGGTATCAGTGGTACAGATTTATTGGTGTCTGCTCTAGGTTTGACACAACCTAAAGCAGGACGTGGTATCGTGCTTCCTAGTGTTTTGATACACTTTGGAGAAGATCCCACGGTTACGACCATCAGCTTACTTACCCTAGCACACACTATAAGGGGGCTCAGAAAAACTTATAAATGAATGAACTTAGCCATATCCTTCATTTCAGTACTTTTGCTCCCTTCAACACGTCCCTCTACTCAACTTGGTAACCTTCTCCGATCCGCTCAGAAAAAACAGGCAATTTTTCAGAGAAAGAAAGGCCTAGCCGAAGGAGAAGGAGGCAGGCGCTAGCTTATGATTTCCGTTGTCCAATCAACTAATGGGGTTTTGGGGTGTGCAACCTGAACTGCTTAATCTTTTCCAGAATGTCAAAGAAATGGTTGCGGGTTGACGATTCCGTAGACATCGTAGATGAAATACGAACAATAGCACGGGCAAACCAACGCTTTGATGAAAGTTGTGAGCTCGCAGCGAGAAGAGCACTTGAAGAACTGGATCCATCTTTGACGCCTGCAGAAAGAGAACAGGAAGAAGCAATTGGATAAGAATCATACGCTGAATGAGCAGACGAATCGACCGAGCAAAGTAGATAGGAGTACTAGGGAAAAACATGCCGGTGCATTTCCTCTGTTGAAGAAAGAGTGCTGCCCGGGCGGCACGTTAGCATCATGCTACAAGTAGTACTTCCGTAGCCTCCGATACCAGGCCATAAAGTGTTGTAGGGGGAGGATCAGTCTTTGCTAGCAGCCCTGCCAAAGGACTGTGCGAGAAAGCCATACATTACAACCTAGATGACTCCTCAGCAATGCTACTAGTCCTTTCTTCTTACAGTGATGAGAGTTCAGTCATTCGAAGCTCCGTTCGCACCTGATCCCTTTGCTTGTTTACCAGACAAGAAGGATTAGACTTTATACCATACCACTAATGGACTATAGCAAAGAGCCAATGCCAGCTACTCTTCTAAGCCATAAAGCGAGGGGCTAACCGGGTATTAACTCCTCCCGCTACGCTTCTTCCATCAAAGGATAGCCGTTCGTAAGCTTTCCCAAAGCATCCTTCACTCACTAACAATCCTAATCCACTTAGTTGATTAACTGCTTCTCTTTCTATAGGTCGTTCACTTAGCGGGAGGCTAGCCCCTTGTTCCCTTAGTGCTTCTTCCCTTAGCCTACTTGTTCCCTCCTCACCTCAAATAGTGCTTCGCCTACTAGCTAATCGATTAACTACCTTGCTAATCCCACTTCAAAGCAAGAAATCTCAAGACTTGGTGATGGACCCGCTTCATCCATCTAACCTTAAGCGGAATAGGAGGGAGTAGAGAGAGTGGATCGAACTAGCAAGACCGGAATAAGAGACTTAGATCACGATCTCTTTTTCTTCCTCATACCTTTCTCGACCTCAGCCAAAGCAGATATCCTTTCAGAGTGAGCTAAACTAGCATTCAATTTCACACCCTTCCCTTTTGATGTTAACGAAGGAAGAAGCAAGACCTTATTCAAGACTTGATAAATTGCATCCATCACACAATTCAATTCCCTCATGAGAACGAGCCCCCCTCTCTAAACTCATCTCCTTCGTCCTTCCCTCTAACTAAGCATGAGACCCCCATCCTGCCACCACCTACTTGCTTTCAACCCCCTTTGCTTTGCATAGGCTGATTCTGTTGAGTCAACATCCCCAGTACCACTTGAAAGTCATCCTTCATCATCGTTTACTTATAATCTCTCTATCTATGCTATGAAGGGTTAAAACCTTGCCCTTTCAATCTCGACCTACGCTTGGAATAGTGGCTTTAGATAGTCATCTTCCTCCACTGCACGAGCCAGACCTTGTACGGGCTTTTCCCTTGAGTGGACAGGCTTGAGCGAGCATTCCGCCTTATGAACAAGGAAAGGAAAGGACGAGATAGCCAAATAGACGAGGAAAGGTTCCGGGAGAAGGGGGATTAAGCAAGTCTTCTTTGATCCTGCTTATTAATAAGTTTTCCCGCGAAGGCTGCCCCACTATGGCAGTGGTGTGCTTAGGGTGAAATGCCACTCCTGAGCTAGCAGGTTCTCCCCTTGAGGCGCAGCTATCGGAAAGGGAAGCAAGTAAGCCTAAGCCCTATCGTATCAGTGAGTCAGGCATAAAGCTAGGGGTAAGTGGCCCAGGAAGCCTGCTCGTACAACCTTGAGTAATCTGTCTATCTCAACTAGTGAAAGAAGTTACTTGCCTACTCAACTAGGTGCTACTCCTACTCCACAGAAGATTTGCTAGAATTAAACATGGAGACACTCTTCCTTTCTCTTCTCTCTGCTTCGGGGAAACTCACTTTCTTTAGTCTCTATCCTTCTACTAGCTAGAAAAGCCTGACTTCACGGGTACTAAGATTAACTGCTTTTCTCCTCTTGCCACAGCTTGACTACCCCTTTACTATCAAGCCAAGCCTCCTTTACTACTTGAACTATCAAGCCTCCTTTACTTTACTACTTGAACTATCAAGCCTTCATCGTATCGTTTAGCAGGAAAGTAAGACAGGCCAGGCTCCTTAAGCATAGTTGAAAAGAAATGGTAAGGATCTATACACCAGAGAGGAAGTACTGCACTTTATGGCAATTCTCTCGATCTCTGATAAGTCAGCTAAAGGATGAACTCAAAAGTCTCCCATTGGATAAGATAGAGCGAATTCTGTATTACCCTCAAATAAAGGGGATTTTTTTCTACATCAAGAGAAGGAGAAGTAGGTTTGGATAATAATGCCAGCAGGGACAGATCTTATTTTCAAGAAAGTTAGCTTGTCAATTCTTGGTGTCATACTCACTTGTCATACTCCTTCCTTACGATCACTTCCAATGGCATTTCCTGTTGATTTGTGGCATTTCCTGTTGATTTGCCCCCCGGGCCTATTCTATACTAAAGTTCAATCAAACGTTTGATCTCCGCCCAAATCGGGCTACGCGCGTTCCCAAGGCAACCTGCGACCAGCTTAAGCCGTCGAAATCTATGTCCATTAGACGGGAAGTCGTGCAGATCAGAAAAGTAGGCATCGAGCCCTCGTTTAATGTCTGACTCATCCTCTATATCAAGTGCAAGGTGACCATCGCGATACATAGAGCGGGCTTTTTCAAAAATGGCATCAATTTTCCTATCGCACCTGGCGAAATGATTTTCTACTGATCTCCATTCTCGAGACGAACGGAGCTCGTCCCACTCCCTTCTAGCTATATTTTGATGTTGCTCCGCGGCGCCCATATCCGCTGGGTCCGCATTCTCGTTCCCCGCGAAGAACCCCACGTCGAAGGGGGCGGAGCCCCCCCCGCCATGGCCCATGCTGCCCCCGGGCAGCCCACCTCCTGATGAATGAATAAAAGGAGCGACTGCGCGGTGCAGCTCATCCATCAAGAGATAACCCAAAACTTTAAATAAGAGTATATAAAAAAAAAATTGAACCAGTATATAAACACTTTGCGACATATTCGGGATTGGGAACAGTTGAAGCATTTTCTGCTTCCAAAAGATGAGGTACATATGGAAAGAACTTGAAAACCCGAAACGGCAGCTACTCCAGAGGCGAACCGGAACAACGCTCGGTCTTGTTTCTGGGTTGAGTGGAAAAGGGGTATATGAAGTTCGTTCTGTTCCTCTATGCATCTCTGTGATGGGTAAATCTCCGTGAAAAAGGGGCAACTTTCGTGTAGTTTGTAACTGGGTGTAACTATTCAGATCTTTTCGAGAATAAATCATTCTCTTAATAGATCTCGTCTTGTTCCTCAATCTTCGAAGAATGCGGCGTTGTATTATTGTAAGTTCCCTGTTCCAAACATTTCCTTCAAGTAGACGACAAGTTTTAAATTTGAATGAAGGCATTCCTCCCTCACATGCATTTGCAACAGATTCATGCTAAGACCGGTAATCCCCATAGACACGGCCATTCTCGGCATCTTCCCTGTTGCCCCTCTTCTCAAAGCCCTTCGAGAGATTCAAGACCCCCTTAAATAAAGTAAAGGCAGCTGATCCCGATTTTTCTTTATTCAACTACCTTGACCATCTTCCGAAGTTCTAAATGATCTACTGATCAAAGGCTGTAAGGGCGGGCTGCTCTACATTCAGCCACATCACAGTGACCCCCGAAGCGATCTTATTCTAGTTGCGGGACGAAATCCGACAGCCAATTGCCGGCTCTGAATAACCAGCCCAGCAAGAAGCTCAATTCTTCTATAACATAACGGGGCGGGGTTGCGCGCGAGCCGAGTGACGTAGGTGCACAAGAGTGCTTCGCGCCACAACCATCTCTTTTTTATAGGTTCTACGGACCGATGCCTGCTGCTTCATCTGGGAGAAAATAATCATAGATATGCCGGTCATTAGAAGGAAGAACCACCATAAAAAGATTCCTCGTGTATCATCTGTAGCAAAATTATGAACGGGAGCTAGCAATCCGGACCGTATTGAAAAGGTTCCTGAGACACAGCATGGAAAAGTCACAATATTCAGAAACGAGGTCCAAGAATGAAGAAGGGGTAGAATTACTGAATGAATACGAGCTGTAGCTAATACCCGAGGCATAAAAGAAGCATTTTCCACGGGATCCCGAAACCACCAGCCACCCCGACCTAATTCATGATGAGCCCACCAACTTCCTGGCAAAATGCCTACGGTTAAAAACCACCGACATGTCAAGATCCAAATTCGAATTGGTTCCTGGTCCTGGTCAGAGACCACTGTGTTCGCGCCGGCGATCCAACAAAAAAGCGAAGTAGTGGTCTCTTTCTTTCCATTACGAACGACACGCTTCGCCTGCTCCCTCCCCGTGTCCACTAGCGCTCCTGTCCAGAGCGAAGAGAAGGCGGTAGGGGTGTTCAAAAAAACCGTGAAACCGACGAACCGAGCCGAACCGCTCAATCCGAAACCGAAAAAACCCGAAACCGAAGAAACCGAAACCGAAAAAAACCGAAACCGAAAAAACCCGCTTATAATGGTTCGGTTTCGGTTTTTACTTTTAGATATCCGCGGTTAACCGAACCGAACCGTGCATATTATACATGATTATTTTCTAACTAATATTCAAATAATTGTACAAGTATTAACCGATTATTGCAATACTTTTATTGTATAACGACTTTTTCGCTCGTAAAGTAAACATTTGTAAAAATCTATGTGTGAAAATTGATTAATGTGATTGTAATCTATAACGTCGAGTAATATTTTTTGTTAATACGTTATATATGAATATTTGAATGCAATTATTGTAACGAAATACTTAAAGTTTTATATGACTTTTAAATTCAACGTCATTTAATTTTACTAGAAATACATTTTATGTTCTAGACTATGTTATTTTTTATACGGTTAAACTCTATTAAACGTCAAAAACGGTTAACCGTGACCCGAACCGCGGGTAACCGCTCACTTCGGGTACCCGCATGTCCGGTTACCCGCCTAGTACGGTTCGGCGACGGATAGTAAAATTAATTACCCGCTCCGCGACGGATAGTTTAAATCTTCCAACTAACCGAACCGAACCGCCCCGTGAACACCCCTAGTGTTTTTATGGCTTTGTGTTTGCCTTCTCAACAAGTCTTTGTGAAAATGGTGAAGACACCATTGAAGAAGATGAAGTTATATTTGTTGAAGAAGATGAAAAAGAGAGCGCTTTATTTTTTTTTCTTTTGTTTGATAATTGACTAGAGTCACGTGGGTATGACAAAAAGTAATCGAGCAATGTTTTCTTGTTTACATGTCAAGATTTTTTAATTCTTTTTTTCTTGCATTTGTTATTTAAAAATATAAAAATTTCGTTATGGCTTGAACCAACAAGGGAGGCACTTGAATGTAGTGTCATAGCAATTCTGGTGTCATAACACTTTTGTTGACGTGGCAACACTTTTTGGTGCTATGGCTTGAGCCATGACTTGAGGGTACCCGGTGCTCTTTAAATAATCATGAATTGTTTGCTTGTTAGTGAGTAGTAATCTACTTAAGATAGAACAATATTTTATATATCACATATGTTTTGTATTATTTGGTTGAGATGTTAAGGTATTTATCATAGTTAATCATGACGTTCCATTTAAGTTGGGTTGTAAAGTCTTTGTGTGAGTTTTGTTTTCTTCATTGTACCTGATTCTTTGGGTTTACTAAATAGATAAATCTTTTGTAAAAAATATGATGTTGGTTATTTATATAAGCTTTTATAGTATTGATAAGTTTCTTTTACATATATCCAAAACTTGCTTGTTTCATGGGGCCTATTTTTCATTATAGCATATGACATCCGAATTTCACGAGACGGCCTTGTTATTGTTAATTTGAATTCCTTATATACGGTATCTATTTTCTACAGTTTACGTCCCAATACCCGTTAGATGATTGGTTATTAGCCACCCAATTGTGGGCTTAAGGGTATATTGAGTTTAGGGTTGATGTTGTTTATTTTTCATGTTGTGTGAATTGACATGCAATCTAATGTAATCGATAATTTTCGGAATTTCTTCAAAATTTCAATTCTTAAAATTAAGAATTTCGGTACTTAAAATACATTCACATGTATGGTTAACAGGAATTCATAGTATTTCGAAATATGTTCTTATGTTTGTTATTACAATTTTTTAGTAAGTAATGGATTTACCTTGATTCTACAAAAAAGGTAAAAATAGTATTTTGCTTCAATTTGGTCATTTATAAAAATAATTGTTTTCAAGTAAACTAAAATTTCTTATTTTTGGAGGCTTTTTATTCTT
>BQNB010035722.1:22630-49486 GCA_026074375.1 Tanacetum coccineum | reverse complement strand
CATCCAAAATTGCTTATTCATCCAATAAGCTTAAAATCAACAACTCCCTTTTTCTTTGATTCTTTCTGAGTGAAATTTGTTTGAGTGAGCTAACACTTATAAGCTATCAAACAGCTTATAAGTGTGAGCTTATAGCTTAAAAACAGACTTTAAGAATTTTTTAAACAAACTTGCAAATCAAATTTGTAAAACTGAATAATAAGACGTTAAACTTAAAGAACACTGATAATTCAAACTTTCATTAATAATTAAAGAGTACAATGCTAAAAGAAATTACATTAAAAATAAAATTTAGCTACAACAAAAAGAAACTAAAACCATCTAAAAAAACTACTCCTCAGTTACTACTCTTTCTCTGTCTTCATTCTTCTCTTTATATGCGGGGAGTTCTTTGCCTTCTCTTTCTTGTTTTTGTTGTGTTTTTGCTGTGAGAGGCTTCAAAGCCTTAATCATAGCCCTTCAATTATCTTGGTCCCTAAGTCTTTCAATCCTACCCCTTAATTCTTTGTCCTTTTTCTTCAGCCAATTAAACTTTGAGGGATTGCCAGCGTAGTTTGTCTCTTTATGAAGTAGGGTGAGGTTGATTTTGGCTGTATGCTACAGGGTTTTGTCTGGTTATGCAGGGCGAGTGAGAGAGAAAGTGAACAGTGGTGGGGTTCAGGGTATGGCGGGAAATGGGGGTGATGTTTTGGGTTAACAGTGGTGAAAGGTTTTAGGATATGGCAAAGCTGGCCTCTTATGTTGTATGTTTTGACTGCAACAAAAGTCCAAGTGGTGTAATATATTTTGGGACTTAGGCAGAAATGTCCCCTCAACATATATACATGTATTGCAATTTTGGTCCTTGTGGGTTATAAGAGTTTGGGGACTTGGCAAGGTTAGTCCTTGTGAGGGTAATGATAGTTAGGTGAAAGGCTAAAGGACTTAACGACAGTTTATTGTATAATGGGTTTATACATAAGGTTTTTGGGCCGGATAGGGTTTAAAAAGGATTTGGGCTTTTTGTCTTTTGCTTTTCATCACGCTCTTTCCGTTCTCGTGCTCGGTATTGTCGTTTTGGCTTTGTTTTTCGTCATTTAATGAATATCCGGTACCTGCACAATACAAACACAAAAACAAGCATATATATGGCATTTTATGTGCGTTTTTGGTCGTTTAGGGTCGTTTTATAGGTAAAAGGTATGTGTATTTAAGCATATACTAAAATCCCCCATACTAAACTATTGCATGTCCTCACGCAATGCTATAAGCAAGCACTTAAGAAAACTAAGAACCTCGATCCCCCTCGACTAATTACAAGTGTTCATCGAGGGAAATTAAAGAATCAATAGCTTCGAAAAGCCCCGTTTTTACCATTCTTAAAGATATACACTTATTCCTACTAATTTTTGTATTTTTCCTATTTCGTTCTTTTTTTAGCAACTAACTTATTTTGACTTTTGTTATTTTCATAACCATTAGGGATCATAGAACAAGATGCATTTCGATCCGAAAATACCCCAAAAAAGATAAATTCATCGTTCCCGACTTTTCACTTATTCCAAACCAAGCTTAAAATGAAACCACCGTTAAATATAAGTTAAGATGCTAACACTACTCATATTTGCAAATTGTGAACTTTTCACTCCCGACAATTATTATATCTTAGGTGAATGTGCCATTTCGAATTTCAACCATGGATCAACGTTTTGCAAAATTCTATGCTTCACGTTCCACTGAGAATAATGAGTTTGAAGGCGAGATCATCCCATGTAACAACTTGCTAACCTCAAGTTACCTTATAAAACCTACATCTCAACTTTCTGCATTTTATCCCGTTTTTATAGTCAAAAGATGACTTCAAATAAAATAATAAAACACCTAATTAATTCTTCTCCTTACATTCCATAGCTCTCTAATGAATTGTGAGCTTCTAAGATTTTTGGGATTAATAATAATTAGTGGTGTAATCCATTTTATAAAAAATTCACATCCATAAGTGTACAGTATTTGACCTGATTCGACTGCTTACAATAACATTTAGCATGATCAGTTACCCATTTTAAACACTTAGGATAATTCTTATAAAATCTAGAAATAATAAAACATCATGAACTTGCTACTTAGTAGCATGGCCATCAATTAAAAATGACGTTTTGATATGGTTTTTTTTACCTCACAAACACTTACTCGAATTGCCTAAAAGCTCATTTTTGACAACAAATCTTGTTTGATTAATTTGACTAACTTTCACTCATCTTTTAATTCATGTGAAATCCACTTGGGTTTGGAAAGTTTGACTCTCTGTAGTTAATTTTAGGATCAAGGATAAATCATTAAAAGCTATCTGTATGACCGTGATATGGGCTCCTCGCAGATGACCTAAAATTCTGCACAGATTTCTATTCCGAATTTAGCTCTAATTAACCCTAATTAACTTACCCAAAACCCTAATTATTATCCCTAAAATGATTTTTGATGATCAAAACCTCTTAATTACATATTATTTATAATACCCTAATCCATCCTTAATGATTGTTACGTTAATTAAAATCAATTGTATTGAAAAATTTAGAAAACATTACCTTAACTCTTGAAAATCAAAACCCTAATTTTTTTTGGGGTTTTCTTCTTGTTTTGTGTTGTTTGACCGGCCAAGAGAAGGAGAGGAAAAATCAAAGTGAGTTGGTTTAGGTTTGATTTGTATTTATAAGCCTTAAAAAATAATTACCAAAAACAAGTTGTAATCTAATTAGGATATCTTTTTCTTTTTCTTTTCTTTTACTAAAATATGGTTTTTTTTATATTATAATTTTATTTAATTTATTATTATTACAACTTTAATAACTATATTTTTTTAATTTCTAGTTTAAGAAACATTTGCTTTATTTCGTAAAACTTTGAAACTTTCTAACTTTGATTTATAAAAATCCTTCATTCCACATTATATCTAAAAATGGAAAGTGGCTCTAAAATCACTAAATTACTTGCATAATATAAATATATATTATTTTATATATATTATAATAATATATATTATATATATATATATATATTTATAATTTATTTATATATAATATGTATTATATATATATAGTACGTACACAGAAAATTACGTACACGACATTTGAAACTACGCAAAGCTTCCAAATGATCTTATTTCCATTCAATCTCATTTCAACTAGTACCATGATTCATAAATCATGTACTTCAATCTCATACACATATCTCTCACAAAACACATAAAACACATAAAGAACACACATAAACGCTTCAAATAAATTCTAAACAAACTGACCAACCGGCTCAAACTACGGTTGTCACAGGTGAGATGACTGGAACTGTCCCCACCTCCGGTGCAACTATAGGATTAGCTAGAACAATAGGAACCTCAGGGATATCAAGGATAATAGCAGGAATGACACCAAAGAGAATCACTCATAGGGCACGAGAACCCACGCTCTCCTCAGCCGAATCAGACAAAATGGAAATAATAGGAGCAGCCATGACATGCGCAAGCACAAGTTTATATAAATCTCTTTGTATGAAACCATGCAACGTGCAAGCTGTAACATTCCGTATTTTCAGGTCATTTACGACGTCATATATTTTACTAATTATTTTTTTTCGTACGCGTTTACTTTTAATTCTTATTATATATAGTTAAATCGCGTAAACTAAAAACCAAACAATTAAATGTTTACATCAAGCAAGGGTTAAGTAATTATTTTGAGGATAATTATTAACCTTGTTCATTTTTTTTATCGGATACGTAAAGTGTAAACGTTTCACGATAAATTACGTTTAGGCATACCCGGAACCACCAAAACTTTTCTACGCTTCAACAAATACCCACTTTTATACCCAATACATAAAATTAGCTCAATTATATCATATATCTCTTGCCATAACCGAATTCATGGCTAAATATTCAAAGAAAAAAAATAATTTTGGGGGTATTTGGGGTCAAGATTAGGTCTATAAACATCCTATCACCTTAAATGAAGCCATACCTCCCTTCTTCCCTACCCTTGACCAACTATTTCCCTAAATCACTCATCTTGTCTTGAATATTTGTTATTGACTACTTTTATACATATAAGTTCTTGCACTCCCTAAAGAAAGATAACATAAACACTTTCAATTTTTACTTAGTAAAATTTCACACAACTCTCTCTTTTTGCTCTTACAAACCCACGGCATCACACACCCAACATACTCAATCCATACCTTGATTTTATAAGAGCATACACGCCTATACACATCCATCCTAAGATATTCTAAGGTGTTTCCAAGCATTGAATAACCATTTCAAGTGTTGAAGCATAAAGAGAAAACTAGAGTTTTATAAGGAAAACAAGGGTTGTTTTTCAAGCAAGGATTTAAACCACAAGGGTGTGGTTTATTTTTCATTGATCATCATCATCATACACCATAAGGTCATCTAGAACCCTTTATGTTCTTTCAATATTCCATTTTAAGCATAGTTAGTTCATTGTAGCTTAAAAATCACCATTAGAACTTTTAAACATGTAAAAATAGTTGTAGAGCTTATTTTGAAAGCAATATAAATGAGCAGAAAGTTTGGCACGCCAAACGAAGTATCGATTTTCATAAAAATCTTAATTCAAGCTATTGAAATGAAAAATAGAGCTATCCGAATGATCGTTTTCACACTATGGTATGAGCTTCTAACTCTTAATAACGAAAAAGTTTACGGCGAAAACGAATATATTATTTTTAAACATTTAATATTCACACTTTATACATTGACGCTTGCTGTCAGGATTTAAAGTCTTCTATTTGACACTTTCGAGTCCGTTTCCAGCCTTCCGCGAAACACGAAAGTTGCTCAGAATGGATGTTTTATTCCCGCGCGATGTTCTTTAAGTCTAGAAAGCAAAAAAAGTGATCATGGGTCGTAAGGCGAGGGCAAAAATCTTGCATTTTGGTAAGTTAATACATTGCAACAGATCTATACGGAGTTGCTTTTTTCGCCATTTCGGTCGAGTTTACGGGTCTCGGACAGAACTGGAAAGTTGTTCAAAATATCGTTTCGCATAAATTCTCTTTAGAACCCGAGTCATGAAAATGTGATTTAGTGGGTCATTATAGTCGGGTCCATGACTTAGAAAATAAACTTAACGACTACCAGTATTAACAACACTACCAATAACAACCACTACCAAGTAGTAACAACACTACCAGGAGTAACTAATACGCCATACCATGAATAACTATAAATACTTTATTCAGATATTTTATAAATTTTTTACATAATAAATATGTTTTCACTCAAACAATTAGATGGTGATTACTAAATAGACTTATGCATAGTAGAGATTACTCAATGTGATTAGTACTTATACGACCTATATTGGATTAGGTTGCATTCGATTGTTTCCGTGACACATTTTATTGTGATATACTTCGTTGAGTATCATTTACTCAAAGTGAATTCATAGTCTCGCATTTCAATCTTTTTAATGTTTTATAAACCCGCGAGGGGAGTACATGCTCTTTTACAAACTCATATATTTTAACTACAGAAACAATTAACATTTTAATATTGGTGAGTTCATAACCCCACCTTTTTCTCTTTTAATGGTTTTGTTCCATAAACTGTTTTCTTCGGGGTGGAGAATACATGCCTCGTTTTACTCTAGTAAACTCATTTCTACTATATAAGTGTTACATGACTATTTTTAAACCAAAGCTTGATTTGTTTACTACATGATTTAAGATCATTGAATACCTATATTTGAAACCGTGAATTTTGAACAACATGATTGTTTTACTTTGGACACAAGTGTTTTCAAAAATTGTAATGCAATCCAATTATTGCATGAATGCTATGCCTAAAGCCACAATTACTGGTCAAATCCATAATAATTACGATTACAGGTGCAAATCCATAATAATTACAATTACTGTTGCAAATCCATTATAATACGATTAGACTGGTGCAAACCCGTTATAATAACGAACTCTGATGCAAATTCTCTTATAATTACGAAATAAAGCTTCGAATGTCATGAGCGTAGTGCAATAAAATATACTTAGGACTTGATGAATGTGTTTCACTTGTCTACATTACTTGTTTTGGATTTGGAATATGTACTTAGTCCACCATATTCGATCTTGGGTTCCACTTTTAAATACATCTTGATTTACTTTAATCACTACTTGATTTATGGAAATAATACATTGAATGTTGAAACAGCTGACTTTTTCTTCTGAAATATTTCTAAGATTTATTTCAATAACTGGCTTATCTACTTAAACCTATGAATTCACCAACATTGTTGTTTGACGTTTTAACAGTATTATATTCAGGATTACTATTTTGCAGTGGAGCATTGGGAGCATTCGAGTCGCCAGAAATAATATTTTAGAAGCTTAATAACTTGAGTACCAGATTCGATAACGTTTTTTTAAAACAAACTTGTATCTATTGCATTATAAATGGAATCCTTTGTACACTCTTCGTGATTTTTGAATATATCAAAAGTGAAATATATTTAAAACTCTCTGTAGAGGTCGTTTTCTGTGACCGTGCGTTGTGGACTATGAAGTAGCAACCCCATTTGATACCCATTCGCTGCGACCCAGATTTCGGGGGTGTTAACTGATGGTATACAGAGCTAGAAGACATAAGAGAAGTGGTTTTTAAAAAAAAAAAAAAAAAGGAAAAAAGAAAAACTAGGTCTTTTTAAAAACCTAGACTATAGCCCAAGTTTATCAAATAATAGAGACTCTCCTTGTTTTATCTTATATCCGCAACGCGCTTGCACCCAGGAACTTAAATGCTCTCTTTTGTGCATCCCCTACTACTATTACATGGGATGATGAAGTATTTAATACTAGACTATGGAAATCGTTTCTCCTTACGCTATCAAATGAATTCGTCCTTACATAACCTTATATCGGTCTGTTATATAAATATAGATCACTCTGATTTTCGTGTACTTCCTGATTTCTCATTTACTCCTTTGAGCGTTAATACTGGTATTATATAAGGATACCTTTACTTATGGACAAATTTCTTCTTGATATCTTATGATTAACTTCGGTCATTTACGCGACTTTACTTTATTCTCTTTTGATGATATCAAAAATTCGGCATATTTTTTGTAACTTCTACTAGTTACGATTACCATTCGACTCTGAGTTTGGGAATACACTTCTTATGATTTTGAATCGGCAATGTTGTTTTCGAATCCATCGTTTGAAGCCTCCAGTTGATTGGAAGTAACGACAATTAACTTTTCACCTCATACGTGTCACTTTGGAGAACCTACCTTTAGAACACGACACTTTACGTTCATTTCGTTGATTGAATAAATCTTTACGTTCATTTTCTTTGACTACTTCTGCATTGTTCGGAATTCCATGAACTTGTTGTGACCTATCACTTTCAAACAAACCCCATCTCGATGTCAACCCATAAACCATTTTGCTACCATTTTGTTGTCACCCTATGAGCTACTTCACGTTCACTTCATTGACTATTTCATTTCGTTGTAAAACTATTTGATACCATTTCATACACCACACTATTTTGACGAAAATGAGCATTGCATCGTTGGCCCTCAAATATACATAGCCTAGTCGCCTATGTATATTTGGTGCATAGACTGACTACCTATGCATTAAGGAAAAAACCATGTCATGCTAAGAATAGTCACTTTAAAACCTACACCTCTTTATCAACACAATTCCGGAAGAAATTTCCGCATCGCTTCTCTAAACCGTACCCTCTTCAGGTGTTGCAACCTGAGCCTTGAGGACAAGGCTCTTCTAACCGGAGGAGACTGTAACATTCCGTATTTTCAGGTCATTTACGACGTCATATATTTTACTAATTATTTTTTTTCGTACGCGTTTACTTTTAATTCTTATTATATATAGTTAAATCGCGTAAACTAAAAACCAAACAATTAAATGTTTACATCAAGCAATATTTGAAGTAATTATATTGAGGATAAATTATTAACCTGTACATTTTTTTTTTATCGGAATGACGTAAAGAGGTAAACGTTTCACGATAATTACGTTTAGCATACCCCGGAACCACCAAAACATTACCAACGCTTCCACAAATACCACTTTTATACCCAATACAATAAAATTAGCTCACTATATCAAATTATCACTTTGCCATAACCGAATTCATGGCTAAATATTCAAAGAAATATAATATTTGGTCAAGATTGGTCTTTATACATCCTATCACCTTAAATGAAGCCATACCTCCCATGCTTCCCATACCCTTGACCAACTTTTTCCCTAAATCACTCATCTTGTCTTGAATAGTGTTATTGACTAGCTTTTATACATATAAGTCTTGCACTCCAAAGAAAGATA
Source organism: Tanacetum coccineum (assembly GCA_026074375.1). NCBI lineage: Eukaryota > Viridiplantae > Streptophyta > Magnoliopsida > Asterales > Asteraceae > Tanacetum > Tanacetum coccineum. The sequence continues at coordinate 41,140 of BQNB010035722.1, read as the reverse complement.
ACCTACACGTCATTTTACTTAGGAAAATATACACGGACTCTCTCTTTTTGCTCTTACAAACCCACGGCATCACACACCCAACATACTCAATCCATACCTTGATTTTATAAGAGCATACACGCCTATACACATCCATCCTAAGATATTCTAAGGTGTTTCCAAGCATTGAATAACCATTTCAAGTGTTGAAGCATAAAGAGAAAACTAGAGTTTTATAAGGAAAACAAGGGTTGTTTTCAAGCAAGGATTTAAACCACAAGGGGTTGGTTTTATTTTTCAATAATCCCCCATTATCATCATACACCATAAGGTCATCTAGAACCCTTTATGTTCTTTCAATATTCATTTTATATGTTAGTTCTATTGTAGCTTAAATCACCATTAGGACTTTTAAACATGTAAAAATGAGTTTTGAGCGTGTATTGAAAAGCAATATAAAATGAGACAGAAAGTTTGGCTACCCAACGAGGATCGATGTTTATCATAAAATCTTGAATTCAGGCTTTGAAATATAATAGAGCTAAACTGAGACATCGTTTAAATAAATGGTAGAGCTTCTAACTCTTAATAACGAAAAAGTTAGAGTGAAAACGAGATATATATTTTAAACATTTAATTTCAGCACTTGTATACATGGCGCTTGCTGTCAGGAATTTAAAAGCTCGATTTGAGCACTTTCGAGTCCGTTTCAGCCTTCCGGCGAAACACGAAAGTTGCTCAGAATGATGTTTTACTTCCCCGCGAGGTTCTTTTAAGGTCTAAAAACAAAAAGCAAGTGATAACGGGTCCGTAAGGCGAGGGCGAAAAATCTGGCTTTTGTTAATTAATACACTGCATCAGAATCTGATACAGTGCTTTTCTCCATATCGGTCGAGTTTTCGGGGTCTCGGACAGAACTAGAAAGTTGTTCAAAATATCGTTTCGCATAAATTCTCTTTAGAACCCGAGTCATGAAAATGTGATTTAGTGGGTCATTATAGTCGGGTCAGACTTAGAAAATAAACTAATACACTACCAGTAGTAACAACACTACCAGTAGTAACAACACTACCAGTAGTAACAACACTTCAGAACATCACCAAAATTCTGGAAGAAAATACGAAAAAATTGCTACACGAATAAAAAGTCACACGGAGAAATAAGGTGTTTGTGTGCATATCATATGTCTCGGTTATGCATATGACAAATTTAATTGTGATTAGTAAACCGTGTTTTACATTAACTGTGTTTCCATGAATTGAATAAATCAACTTTTACATTAACTGTGTTCCTAAATATAACTTTAGCTCGTGATAGTTTCCATTTTTAATTCTCGAGTTTGACAGTGGCGTCTCTGAATTTACGGAGACCCCGTGCAAAATTCAGTTTAATAACAAAAACCGGGCCTAAGATAGAAAGTCAATAATTTTCCAAAAAGATAAAATGAGAAATAATTGTTTTTTCAGAATGTTTCGACTAGCATTTTCAATGCAATTTCTTAAATTATATACTTGTACTAACTTTTATATAATATATATACATATAATATAAAAAGTTGAGGCCCCTATAATTTGAAGGCCCTGTGCGACTGCACACTTCACACACCCTCATATACGGCTCTGGAAGTTGACTTTGCTCAAAGTAATACTTTCCAACCTATAGTTTCCTGTTTTAATTCATAGAATAGTTCCTGTTCTATTCTATTCGTGTGCTTTAATTCTTGTCGAGATATATCATCATTGTCTAGCCTATAGTATCCTGTTTTAATTCATAGAATAGTTCCTATAATTTCCTGTTTTAATTTTTAGTTTTCAATTTCAACATTTTTAACTTTTCAACATTCCAAATTGGAAACTAAACCCTTTATAATGTAGTATAGATATAGATTAAGATTTCAACTCTTCTATAAATAGATTTTAAGCATTTCACTTTTCACTTTTCAAGAAGTGAAGCAAAATGCTTTATATATTAGTATAGATAGACGGTGAAACTTTATATATAACATTTCTTCTCGAAATGCATTACTATGTGATTTCGTCTATGACCCTTAATTTTTTTTTAATTTAAGGACTGTTAGTACAAAATGTGTGACCGGGTATTGAGTGGGCTTATATTGCTTGTTAGGCCGGACCTTCAAGCTTTCTTTGGGCTAGATCTTGTACTAAACAAAGTAGTTGAGATGATTTACTGCACAAATGAGAGTAAACTGTTAGCCTTATCGTGAGGACAGACCCCACGATTAGACTTCGGCGTGAGAGTAAGAAAACATTATGGAAACTAGAAGGGGGGTTGAATAGTTTTTACCATTTTAAAATTAAACTTAAATTGTCAACTTATGTGAACTCAAGAGATATACACAAAGTGTATATGATAGCGATGCAATAAGTGTAATCTACGAAGTATGAACAAGTAAATATAAGAAAGATCAAACCAATGACACAATGATTTATAGTGGTTTGGCTACGAAGCTCCTCTTCGCCCTACTCCACTCCCCAAGTACCCAACATGAGAGTTGTCTACACTATGTCAACAAGCTCCCTTTAGTTGGAGAAAACCGTACACGTCGCTTACACTTTTTCCGGTACAAAGCTAAATACCGAGTTCTACTTTGAGATAGAACCAATCTAACACACTATGTATTTTGTGGCCTAAATTATAACCCTTGCCCTTTTCTGTGTCTTGAATGTTCTAATTTAGTCCTTTGACTATTTGATGTTTGTCAGTTTTGTTAGAACTTGTACAGTGTTGATGGTGGTAGATTTATATGAAATAACGTGATTGAGGGTGATTTATGTTTATATGGTGTATAATAATATCACACCCCCAAACGGGGCCTAGTCGGAAACACGTGTCCGGGGGCGTGACGTCATAATACACATCACACAAGATACAAAGAACGACATCTATGGGTACGTTTAAAATCCAACATCGTTGCATTGATTAAAATAGTTAAAGTTTTACATAGGCCCAACGATAATATGCGGAAGCGAATAAAAGGTTTTAAAGTTTTACAATGATGTTAACATAGATAATAATAGCTTTTAAAATCGGTCTAATACAAGGAAACACCATAAAGCAAGCAAAGACATCCATAGCTAAGAACCTAAAAAAACATGTTAAAACGGTCAACATAAAGTTGAGTGAATTCATAGGTTTGAATTTAATATTAAAAGGTGGACCACAAGTTCACAGTACGCACGTGACAGTTATAGGAGATACAACTTCACATAAAAAGCATTTACGTTTGCACTAAGCTCATGACACTGAAGCTCAATTTAAAAGGAAGCATTTTATATGCCAAATAATATTTCGCGCCCTAAAGGTATCTGATCAGGATCACCTATTGACATTCCGACATGGTATATATCCGTTTGTTTGGACCTTCGAAACTAGTAAGCGCTACTTACCCGGATAGGGATAATTACTCCTAATAGATCTATTTACAACATTCACGCTTACTTAACCAGTACAGTCGGTTAAGCAATTGACGGTTCATAATAATTTGGGCATTAGTGGTCTATTCGCTACTTAGACAATACGTAATCAGGAAAAGGAAACGTAAAGTAACTGTGTCCATAGTTTGAAAACAAGCAATGTTTCTCACCCTAAAATAGTAAAGTAAAAATACTAAAACATGAGGCTATGAACTCACCTTAGCAAAAATGAGCAAATGATAATCACGTAAGTAAAAAATGGTATATAAATCTAGCCGCGACCTAGAATAATAACGCGTCTCAAAAACATGCAAAGCATGCCAAGAATTGCACAATATGTTCATCACCAAAATACATCCATGTGTGTTTGCTTTAGTTTGATTATCAAATCATGACGAAATAAAATCATATTGTTTTTCGTTAAGTTTCGGCGTTTAACCAAAAATTACCATTTTTAGAAAGTTTCTATTTTAGGAAAGTTTTTAGTTTCAAAACGTTAATATCGTCCCTTATATTTATTAAGTTTCCATATTCTTAAAACACACTAGCTAGCCTTAATCGCTTAACTTCCATGTCCGTTTCGCTAAATTTTTACCAAACTTACTATTTTTAGTAACTTTATCGTTTTTTCTAAAATATCTTAATGACGTCTTTAAATGATACTAATCGATATATATGTGTTACTATATGTTTCGCTAGTGTTTTAAAAGTACAAAAATATCCAAAAGCGTCCGAAAACCTATTTTACTATTCATATAAGCAACTATTCACTTGGTTTTGCCAAAAAATGTTTCAAGTTTTATTTGGTTATAACTTGGTCGTTTTAAGTCCAATTTTAATGTGCGATATATGAAAAACTATCTATTCGAAACGAGCTCTTCAAAAACTACTTTTACACCTAATGAAAACATTTTTAGGTCGACCAAAACCCCAAAATAAATTTTGGGACAGCAAGCACTTTTTTGTCAAAAACTCAACCAAAATCCACCCAAACTTCACAATAGTGCTTAGTCTAGCATAATCTCCATTCACAACTAATCCACCACAAAACCATACCTAAATCTAACCTAATCCCTTCATTTTTATTGTTGCAACTCTCATCTCACCAAGAACATAATATTTAACTAGTGAAAACAAGGTAACATCATTATTTATAAAATCTTGGTTTTATAATCTTTTAAAAATGAAAACACAACATATGGATGTATGGATCTTTAAACATATAAGAAGAATGTAAGTAAACCATAAAGAAAGATCCAAGATACTTACAAAAATAAAGAACAAGTAGAGAAATCACAAGATCTATACCCCTAAAATAATAGATCTATAAAACCCCAAATAATAACCAAACCCTAATTTGTAGATCTTGAAGAAAACCCTTGAAATCAAATGAAAACTTTCTTGGAATAACCTTGGATCTTGATAAAATGAAGTATGGAATGTGTGAATCTTAGTAAAAATCAAAAGTATAGATTGTGTATGTGTGTTTGTGTGTGCCGTGAGCTAGGAGAGAAAAGAGAGGGGAAAAGAAATGTTTGTGAGGCTTGCAAGAGAAAAAATGACCTAAATCCTTTATCACTTGGTTTAAATAGTGGAAAACTAAGGTTTTGGGTGATTCTTGGCTTAAGTCAAGTGGCTTGAGCCACTTTCTTTTTATCCTTGTTGGTTCGACCAGATTGGAGCAAGGGGGAGGGGGAGGAAAAGAACAAACACTTTGCATGTGGCTCCAAGTTGAGCTTAAATGGTTAGTTAGTGGAATGGTGGTCCATGGTCAACAAGTGAAGTGTAAGAAAAATGGCTTCTAGTGAAGTACAAAACAAACATATCACTTTCTCATCTTACATGCACACATGGGTGAAATTTTCAAAATAAGATGTCATTTAATTAATTTTGAGTATGCATATGTGTATATTTCATGGGTTTGAGGGGAGTAGAGGGATGTGAACGAAATTTTTGGCTTAAGAACATGAGATGGACGATAACTAAAGTTTACACGAAAAGATTTCGAGTTTCTGGGGTTCTGTTAGGTCAAAAACGCGAAAAACGCAATTTAAACGTTAAAGCGTAAAAATAAATACCGGGAGTGATCGTAAACTACAAAACACTTAGAAAAGTTTAACTAACTCATATAAGATCTAAACTAATCAAAATCCGAAGTCAGAACGCGTCCGATGATGTTTTTCAGATTTACGCGGGTTAACTTCCTAGTAAACTACCGGATTCAAACGTAACAGATAAAAGTCAAAAATAATGATCCGAAAAGTTTAAAATATTGACCGGAAATTTTTGAAGTGTGACAGAGGTGGTGTCGAATGTAGGAGAACATGTAGTTGACACGATTTCAGAGCATTTGGATTTTATGCCTTGTGGTGCTACAACATTGACAAAACATGTTGTGGAGGTGAGGCATGTCATTTGGATGAACAAAATCCAAAATGATTGGAGGATTAGAAAAATCTTGATTTCCAAGATTTGGTGGTGGATGGTGAATGTTTTCTAGTGGAGGTGCATTGTTGTTGAGGAGATGTGTGTTGTTGTTAATGTTAACAAACAAAGGTTGGGTTGATGGCAATGGTTCAAATCCGGGTGGTGGATTTGGAAAACCGAGATGTGGTCTAGAGACACGTGGTGGTGGAGAAGGATTAGAGGGGCCCGGTGGCCAATTATCCATGGTTTGAACATAAGGATCATTTGGTGACACTTGAAGTGAAGGAAGTTCTTGAGGTTTAAGTTTTATCGGAATGACAAAACAAAGTTTAGGTAGTGGTGCAACATGGGTTGGTGTTAGAGACTCACTTGGTGATGATGAAGAGGTGTAGTGCGTGCTTTTGCTAGAGATTGATTTTGATGGAGCTTGTTGTGGTGAGAGTGATTTATTTTTAGGAGGTGGTGAAGGAGTTCTCTCATTTGGTTGTTCTTCACTTGAGGATGTGAGGTTGACATAGTTTGGATACTTGACACTCATTCTTGCGGTTTTTCTTTTGAAGTTTGGTGAATTTATTTTAGATGAACTAGTCATAGCTATGAACTAGCAAGATTGTATGTGAGAAATATGGTGAAAATGTAAAGAGAATGGTGTTTGAGGGTGATGATTATAAGGAGAAAGTGGTGATATGATTTGTATAATGGTTCTTGGATTATATGGAGAACATGTTATATCCTAAGGTTTAAGATCTCACATAGTATCATATAGCATGGTTATAAGATAAAGTAGAAAAAGTTAAAAATCAAGAACATTCAAATTTTGGCGCCTGGCCTGGAGATCCACGGATCTACCAAAATAACACACAGATCTACCATATGGTGGATCCGTAGGTCGCAAACTTTAACAAAAACGACCAGAACATCATTTTTTACCGAAAACTCAAAATAAATTATCATGCAAGCATTATTGTCTTCTACCAAATGTCCTAAAACATACAATAACAACATCCATAACTCACAATGACATTTAGTGGCTACTAAGTTTCAACATACATCAAAGTTTTCAATTCATCAAGATCTTAACAAGATGCACATTATCACATACCACAAGAGCATATAGGCATAAGGCAAGCATAATCATTTTTGCTTTTCCAGGTATTTGGTGATGGTGCCAACATATTAGTTGAAGCATTTAAACATTCCTCTCTTCTCTCGTTGTGATGTGGTTAGATCCTCACTGTCGGATAGCTCACCATAGAATTCGAGAAAAGATGGTGCTTCATTATCATCGGATGATGAAGATGAAGAGGAGATGACCACGGGAGAGGCAATTTTCTTTCCTTTTTCAGTGCTAGGATTTCTTGAAATGTCTAGAGGGTTCATGACTTGTTCATGAAATGTGAACTTAGCAATTGGGATAATAGCTTGAGGATTTGTGGTAAGGATACGATTGTGAAGATGGGTCAAAAGCATGGCAAAAGGCATGGGACCTTTGCGTTTCTTTATGACTTCCTCCATTCGAAGTGACTTCATGCAAATCTCTTTAGAGGTTGTAAAGAAATTAAAGGAGGAAATAAGAATTAAGAAGAATAAAATCATGAAGATCAAATAAATCACGAGGTACCACAACACTAAGGATCTTGTGCCCCTTAATGGTGATAAATTCTTGGAAGCTCTCACAGAAAAGGCATATTTCCATACACCTAAATTTGTCTCACCAAAGTCACTCTATGTCAAACACGTCCGCACAATCTTCCCCAGTCCACCTCTTGTAAAGGAAAGTACCTTTGGCTTTAAGCTTGGTGCAAAGAATAACCAAAACGTCAATCCCCAACATGATGCAGAAAATGTGATCCCACAAAGTTCCCCACAAGCCTCCTATCATTTGAGGAATACACACCACCCGCGACTTACCCGAAAGAAGTATAAGAGACTATAAGAATCCCGATGGAGGTAGAACCTTTGTACCGCATGAAACTAGAAGATTTAGGCTTGAATACTTGTAGTCATGATCTATTTTTTAGTTCTTGGGAAAATCCTAGTGTTGATGAACCGGGGCCTCAAATTTTACCAAAATTTTTCACCCTTAGATGTAAATCTAGGAGACAAAAGAGGAATTGACCCACCCATTAAATCACATAATCCAGATAGTTTTAGGATGAAGGTAGTAGATAGTTTAACCATTCATACACCGCCTTCACCTCACGTGGCGCCTCTCCACCCTAAGGATATATATTGCTATTATCACCCATGTATAATTAACCTTAAGAAACATTATGGATTTAAACCTGGTTTATTAGTACAAAATGGATCCCTAGGTGTTGATTTTTCAAAATTAGAGATGATAGAAGATGATTAGGAATTAGAATTTAAAGAAGTTCTTTTTCTAAGAAGAGGACTTAATTTACATGTTAAGACAAAAGAGTTAGAAAATGGTAGGATTAAAGAAACACACCATTTGGAGCATATAATTCAACAACCAGTTTTTTAAAATAAGGTTCCTCTTCACCACAATGGTGTGTACCATTACTATCACCCACACTTGACTATAAGTGTAGGGGAACCCTCTTATTTCTCTGTTAAATAAAGGTAGAGTCAGGCTCGTGAGTCAAACAAAAACAAGCGCTTTTTGGGAGGCAACCCAATATTTTTTTTCCCTCATTTAGGAGTGTCTTGTGTTTTAATTCTTCTCGTTTATTCTTTTATGTTTGAATTATTTTGTAATCATGATTTGTTTTGTTTTTAACTTCGTCTTATTAACAATCAAAGGTATTCTACATAAAATAAGTGTAGGGGAAAATATCTGGTTTATAAGATCCAATTAAAACATTTAAAATAAATTGTTTAGATTAATTCATGTCAGTTTCGAGTTATATGATTGTAATGATTAATCTCAGGTTTTATACAATATTTTATGCAGGAAAAAACTAATAAAATTTCGTGCAGAAATTTTTTCAAGAAAACGAAGAAGAAATTTTCATAGACGCTGGAGATGGCGTCAGGATTTACCCTGATAGCGTCACGTCCCCAGCCATGTTAAAATTCGAAAAATTTCAATTATTCTCGAAAAGTAAATTATGAAATATCTAAAATTTGTAATTTTCTTGTAAACTTGCAGAAACCTATGATTATATCATCACTTTCATCTTATCTTTACTGCTTTCATAGAGTCAACCCTAAAGTTTCATTGTATATATCATTATCCTGCCGACTTTACGCCAGGTGTAGGTGTCTTTGTCTTTGATTTACAGGTTATATTTGATGAGAAGAAGCTTGGAAGTTCTTAGGAAGTTTCATTAGACGATTCTTGGAGGACGATTTAACCAGTTATCGCATGTTTCTTCTCCATTATTGAGCAAACCATGGGAGTACTAGTTCTTTTACTTGTTTTCTTTTCCCTTTATTCGTTTATACGGGTAATTTTATAGAACATTGGGGACAATGTTCAACTTAAGTGTAGGGGAAATAAGCTTAGAAACTATTCCTTCAATTGCCATTTGCTTTGTCCTTGAAATGATGGGTAATATATAGAAACATAGCATAGATGGTAATTTTAACCTAAATTTTAAAAATTTTAATGACATATACCGACGAAAACCGAGTATTAATAGCGTCTCATAGATAGGAATTTATATGACTAGCCTAAAATCTCTCAAAATTCCACCCTAAAGATTGTGATGTTCGCCTTTAGATCTTTAGGAATTCGGGTATCCATTTTTGATACCCTAGATAATTTATACCTTTAGCTTATTCGAGTTAAGGTTCGGATGTAGTCATATATGTTTATTCCGTCGTTACGGATGTGTACGTATGGTCTTTTTCGCCTTTTCTGAAGCATTGGTGTCGATATTAAATTATATGAGTGTACCGGTAGTGTATTAAATTCTAGAACTTGTTTTTGTGATGCATCCTGAGACCGCGTAGTAAGAATTAGGATTTGCTAAATGATAAAAGGCACTAGGATTAACCCATGTTTAAACCTATAATTGTTATTATGGTCACCTCGATCATATAACTATCCCACACCCTTGACATGCACTCACTTTTAGTGCAAGATACCCCTAGTACGCCCCTCCGAGCCTATCCTTTTTTATGGTTCTTGTTATTTTCTAGTTAAGTCAGACTATTAATAAAAAGCATTGTCACCCTTTAACCAATTGTTACACCCAAATTGCCTTAGCTTACCTTGTATGTACTCGCTTTTAGTACATTATTGTTTTAACCCAAGTTAATTATTTGAGTACACGGTTGCTAAGTCCCTATCCTTGTAAATACAGTTGTGGGACGATTGTAATTCATGGTAGTATTTTATCTTATGAAGAATTGGAGAAGAAGTAATTTATTACCCCCAATAAAGCTCAATAAGATCCATGTTAAGTTGATCCACCTCAATTCAAGTCATTAGTTAGATTGTAATTATCGAGTATGTAAAATTTTAAGTGTAGAGGTGTACCTATAAACCCCCATGATGTATTATATGTTTAAGCAATGGCAAGGCAAAAGTGTACAAAAAAATATGAACAGGAAAGAAAAAAAATGTATACGAGTTGCTATTTGCTTATTTTATGTTTATCATAGAGTCATGAAAATAAAATTAAAGAGATTGATGTAGAGTTTTGTAGAGTTTGTATATCTTTGTCCGAGTCTTTGGCTTAGCAACCCAATCAGCGTGTATTCGTACAAATAATTAGCTAACCCTTTCACCTCAAATTCACACAAAAGTCACTCCCTAAATGTATCCCAGCCGATTCTGTTTCCATTAATGTTATCTTACACCTACACATCACAACCCTTTAAAAGACCTCTTTGATAGTAATGATTAATACTTGCGCCTAGCGGTAGAGGTTTGATCCTTTACCAAGCCTATGGTAATTTATATACTATGACAGGTAATGATTGTTAATTTTCCGTTTCCTATAGTTGTTATACTTTATTATACACCCGAGAGAAAGAGAGAATCCCAACCACTTATGTGAGGTGATAGTATATTCTTTCCGTTCTTTTAATTATGAGGTATAGGAGGTTGTGTTGTAAACTGCTTTTAAATAGTAGGTTAAATGCCCTTAATATTGCTATTGTCTAGGTAGAAAAGCCCATTTGCTTGAGGACAAGCAAATCCTAAGTGTAGGGGTATTTGATAAGGTGTCATTTTATACACTATTTTGGTATCATTTAAACCCTTAAATCATGCAAATATGCCCAGATTGTGTACTTAATCATTTTTTCAGGTTTTTAGCACTTAGATGGTATTTGGAGGAAATACACGTGACTTGGGCTCATTTGGAGAAGAAACGGACAAGACTATGACTCTACATCATTTATCTTGAAGAATCGTATATACAGAGCGTGGAGACGGCATCGCAGGCATAAAGCGACACCATCGTGATCTTTCTAGTGACGGCGTCATAGATTTGACGACGATGTCAGGACGTAACCAACTTAAATTAAATCTAGAAGATTCGACATGGTGACGGCGTCGCGACCACTAGTTGACGTCGTCACAACGCTTTTCCCTAATCATTCTAGCCGCTTTTAGGCCATCTTTAGGGCCTCAAAACCCTATTGTAACTGACCTTAATTTATGTTTTAATCAAGTAAGATTGTTTATCTTTAATCATTCAATATGTCTATGTGTTGTTTGATTGATTTATGTTCTTGCTTTCTTTATAACATGCTAGGCTAAACTCTCCTTTGTATTTACTTATGATTGTATGAAACTTTGATTGTAGATCTTTTAATGTTTCTTCTTGTGATGGATGTGCGCGTTAAGCTTTAGAAAACTAGCCATAAGATATTAAATTAGCATAGACGTCTAGGGAAACGCGAGTGTGTAGAAAGGATACCATCGGTAATAGTCTTTATACTACCTTACCCCTAATATGGTTGATCCCTCTTAAGATATTTCAATTGCATTTAATATACTCTTAGGGGCCTTGTAATAGTCTTCATACTGCCTTACTTGTGCGTTGCCTTAACAGAATATTAAATAGACGACGGGTTCGTGTAATTCGTTCGTGACTTAAGGAAATAGTTACACAGACTAACACAAGTGTGACAAAGCAACATGATTAGGAGAAGCAATCTAAGGAGTAGTACATGATTAAATAAATACATCTTTTTATCATAAAGTTATCACTAGTATATTAAATTATATTTATCTTTAATTAGTTAAACAAACCAACCTCTCAAACCATGATATTTACTTGATTTTATAAAATAAAAATACAAAATGAATCTTCTCTCAACCCCGTATACCTCTGTTAGATCTTGATCGAGCCTTCTTAACATATTCCCCTAGAGAACGATAACAACCCCCAAGTCTTGCCTATACTACACTACAACGATTATGTACACTTCCTAGAGAGTTGTAAAACTTCTTGTTGAAGTCTTTACGAGACCCACATCAATACGTACTTAGCTTCCGTAGTTGACATTGTTGTACAATCCTATTTTTTAGATGTCCAACTGACTAGCTTGTCTCCTAGAAATTGTATTCCTCTAGATGCACTTTTGCAGTCATCGTGAAATCCTACATGATCTGCATCTGAATATGCAATTAGTTTAAATCAGTAATCCTTCAAGTACCATAAACCCATGTTATAGGTTTGTCTCATGTAACGAAAGATCCATTTGACCTCTTTGAGGTGTTTTTCTATAGGGCGTGCCTGATAACGTGCACATACAAATGTTGCAAAGGTAATATCTATTCGACTTGCAGTGAGATACATAAGTGCCCCGATCATACTACGGTATTTTGTCAGATCAGTTGAGGAACCTTGTAAATCTGCGTTGATTCTGGCTATAGCTATTGGTATACTAATGGAATCACACCCATTCATACCATGTTTCTTAAGAATCTCAAAAGTATATTGTGATTGACTTATGAAGATTCCATGAGGTGATTGATGAATCTGAAGTCCAAGAAAGAACTTCATTTCACCCATCATTGCCATTTTGAAATTATCTTTCATAAGTTTTGCAAATCTGTTTGAGAAAACTAGATTTGTTGAACCAAAAATTATGTCATCTACATATATTTAAACAAATAAAATATCATCCTCGTGTATTCTTGTGAACAAAGTCGGATCAACAATACCTTTGGTAAAGTGGTGTTCAATCAAGAATGAGGAAAGCTTGTCATACCATGGTCAGGGGATTGTTTAAGACCGTACAGAGCTTTCTTAAGACGATAAACGTTATTAGGAAAGTCTGGATCTACAAGTCCATCAAGCTGACTTACAAAAACTTCTTCTTTCATTGGCCCATTGAGGAATACAATCTTGACATCCATCTGGCAGATAGTGAAGTTTTTATGAGCCACATAAGGCACGAACATTCAGACAGCTTCGAGTCGTGCAACTTGAGCAAATGATTCCTCTAAGTCCATTCCCTCTTCTTGACGATAACCCTTGGTGATTAAATGAGACTTATTTGAATAACCGTGTTTTCAACATCTATCTTGTTTTCCCAAAGCCAGTTTAACCCGATTATGTTTCTTCCGATGGGTCTTTCAACATGTTCCTAAACATCCAACCTGTTAGGTTCACATAAATGGACCCGAACAAAGAAGCTTCGGTCACTCGAAGATACAAGACAAAAGTCTAGCTCGTTTTTTTAAGCAAATTCACATAAGCTATCTTAGTTCATTTGCATATTAATCATTATCAAAGAGAAAGATGCAATTTATCACTATAGCAAAGAATAGTTAAAGTTACTCATTTGACTATTGAGCCATGAGCCACGTTTCGCGCGTGGTTTTGTCTTCGCGTAATTCTCTCTATCGCTCCCAAGAACCACCAATGAAAGCCTTTTGATCGTTATTTGCAGATGGTTTGGACAATCGCACAAGTAGATGATTTGGATCACCGCATCTAAAAACAATTTCCGGTCACTCTTCCTTTCTCTCATCTCGTTTTCCGAATGACATTTTCTTCTCTTGTTGCCGAACAAATTTACCCTTCTTTAAAGAACTTTTAAAAGTTTTCCCTACGCCATAGCGTATTCTTCGTCATCGCTTCCGGATGTCGAAGTTTCATCATCACTAGACTCTTTGTTAGGATCTCATAAATGGACCCAAACAAAGAAGCTTCGGTCACTCGAAGTTACAAGACAAAAGTCTAGCTCGTTTAAACATGTAGTATTATGTAAACGGGCCTTTAATGAAAAAGCCCATCAAAGCTCAAAAGCCTCCTAGGCTAATCTATTTATTAGTATAAATAGTCCTAGTTTAGTCAAAAATTAGGTTAGACATTTTAGAGAGAGAAAATTAGCTAGTCATTATTGTGAGGGTTTTTCTAGCCACCAAAAAAGTTTTATTTTCTTTCAATCATCAATAAAGTTTTTAATTTTCTGCTTCTTGATTCTACACTTCGTTGTTAAAGGTTTGTATGAATGATCATGGAACCTACACAACCTTTGAATCTAGTTTTGCTCATCTTGCATTGATTCTATCCAGCTGTGATCAAGCATAACTTCCTTGATGTTTTTGGGATATGTAGTACTCACTGTTAATGCATACATGCACTTATCTGCATATGTTTTGTTAGGATTAAAAGTCTTCTTGATGCTGTTAGAATTACTGCTACTCATGTTTGTGTTAATGCTGCTCAGCTGGAGTTAATACTGCTAGTGATGATTTAGTGCTGCTCATGGACTTCAAAGAAAATATGCTAAGTGTTTACTACTGCTAGTACACAGTTAGTACTGCTAGTATAAAGTTAAGACTGCTTGGTTGAAGTTAATGCTGCTAGTGAAAGTTACTACTGCTAGTACAAAGACTGCTTGAAGTTAATACTGCTAAAGAGTTATTACTGCTCAAGAAAATATTCTAAGTAGTTAGTACTGCTAGTATTAAGTTAGTATTGCTAGTGTAAGTTAGTACTGCTTACTTGGTGTATCAAAGGAGGTCCTACTCGGCTTACAATGCTTTTCTAAGTATATAAAATCTTTTCTATAAATAACTAATACATATCAAGTAAGCAGTACTAACAAACAGTACTAACTTACACTAGCAGTACTAACTTAATACTAACAGTACTAACTACTTAGAATATTTTCTTGAGCAATAGTAACTCTTCAGCTGCATTAACTTCAAGCAGTCTTTGTACTAGCAGTAGTAACTTTCACTAGCAGCATTAACTTCAACTGAACAATCTTAACTTTTTACTAGCAGTACTGACTGTGTACTAGCAACATTAACTTCAACTGAGCAGTCTTAACTTTGTACTAGCAGTACTAACTGTGTACTAGCAGTAGTAAACACTTAGCATATTTTCTTTGAAGTCCATGAGCAACACTAAATCATCACTAGCAATATTAACTCCAGCTGAGCAGCATTAACACAAACATAAGCAGCAGTAATTCTAACAGCATCAAGAAGACTTTTAATCCTAACATGTTTGAAGTCTACTTCTTGTCATTACAGGCTTGGAAGGGTCACCAATCACTTGCTCTATTTGATGATTCTTCTTCCATCTATCAGTTGAGTGATGTTGTTGGTAGAACTCATGCATATTTGACGGATCTTGGTATGTTGAAGATGACTCAGCTTCTTCTAACATAGAAGTGCAAAATGGATTTATGAATTTGTTTCTACCAAGTTCTGGAATGTCTTTTAGAAATGATTCATCAGCATTATCATCCGAGAATGAAGTTGTTAGTTCATTAGCAATTGGTTCTTCTAATGAGGATACTACTTGAGGAGCTTCATGTTCTTCAATGATGATTGAAGATGATGAAGGAGTGTCTTCATTATTGAGAGTATTTACAGCGGATTTATTTAACACTTCGGGAGATCTTGTCTTATAGTATTCTTCATACAGAGGACCAAACAAGTTATCCAAGTCTTCTTTAAATGGCGTATCATTTGAGTCTTCTGATGAATCTTGAAAATTCATGCAGTTGAGACCGGGTCTTGAATTGTTGCATTCAGAAGCCATAGTTGTAAGGTCATTAAATTTCACATGAATGGTTTCCATAATCTTTCTCGTTCTGTGGTTGTAGATTCGAAACCCTCTTGATGATTCAGAATAACCAATAAAGACGCCAATATCCGCCTTTGGTTTCATTTTCCCAAGATCACCACAATCCTTTTTTAGATAACACAAAGATCCGAACACATAAAAGTATTGAACATTAGGTTTTCTACCCTTAATTAGCTCATAAGGAGTTTTATTGTACCGCAGGTGTACTAAAGAGCGATTTTAAGTAAAGCAAGCAGTAGAAATAGTTTCAGCCCATAGGAATTCTGGTGCTTTTGAAAAGATGAGCATTGTGCGTGCAGCCTCGACAAGTGTTCTATTTCTTTGTTCGACAACACCATTTTGCTGAGGCGTTCAAGCAATTGAAGTTTGATGCATAATGCCAAGCTTTTCATAATGAGACCTAGTTTCTTATTTTAGAATTATGTGCCATTATCAGACTGGACCTTTAGAATTTGAACCCGCATATTTTGTTGAATCTAAGTAATGAACTTAATAATGATCTGTGGAGCCTCATCTATTGTACAAAGAAAGTACACACATGTGTAACAAGATTAATCATCTATAATTACCAGAATATATCTTTTGCCGTTAATGCTTTTTACCCTCATTGGCCCACATAAATCCATGTGAATCAACTCTAGTTTGGAATGTGTACTAGGGATCAATTTAGGTTTAAGAATGGCTTTCTTGCTCATTCCTTGCTCACAGGCTAGACATAAATGGTCTTTATAATACTTAAACTTCAGAAGCCCATCAACTAAGTCTTGTTTAGTAAGATGTTTAATGGTATCGAAATTCAAATAAGAAAGTCGACGGTGCCATAACCATGATTTTGTTGATGTAGTGATGACATCAAATAACGTCACTTTTATAACATCATTTATCCTATGAAAATAACTCATTTTATATAATTATTGCAAAGAATTGTTACTTAATCGTTTGTATTTGAGAAATGTAGTAATTATGGAGTACTTGGTGAAGATTAGCAAAAAGGTACGCATTTTAGAGCTTAAACGAAGACATTTGAAGATTACTGTTCTGATATCCAATACGCTATATCCATCAAGGAAGATACGGCGTATTTGTGCCTGCACTTTACAAAATACCACGAAGGAAACAAGATCAATACGTCGTATCCAGGGAAGACCAATACGCCGTATTCAAGCTATGAAAATAAAATATTCTAGAAGATATCGAACGTGGTCCCTACTTCAAGAATCACTCGATATGCCGTATTGACCTCAGTCAATACGCCGTATCGACCAAATTCCAGACCTTATAAATAGAAAACCTAAAAACGGGTTTTCAGTGTGCTAAATCATATTTTCAATACCTTAACCATAAAAGTAGATTTTCAGAAGAGAAGAAGAGCAGAAAAGGTCGAGCATAGTAATTAATTCCATAGAAAACACCTTGTAATCTCCTATACTCTTGTAATCGTTCACTTTTTGGTATCATTCGTTAACTCGGTTAGTTTACCTTGGCTAAATTATTACTTTTGTATTTATTATGACGTTTGAAGGCTAATACCTTTAGGTATTAGCCATTATTATAAAGATTTGAATGCTTGGTTTTGTTTATATCGATTGCTTAATTTATCATTGATTGCTTGTTAATGTTTATCAGTTTATACTTGTTTACATGCTTTTGTATGCGACCCATCATTTAACTGGATCTAGGGATACAGACCAAGTAATCTAGATGCCGGGATGGATCTCCATTTAGTAATTTATACATCTAGACCAATAGGATCACGAATAATGACCTATCTTTTCCTTTAGATTGCAAGCTTAGTTGGACCGGCAGGTGACCCTTAGGATCAACGAGTACATTCCTAATTAATTGGTAAAGACTTGGCCAGTGGACTACTAGTGTATGAATTGCCTTTAAGCAGTAAGTGGGTAAAGTCTCTATGAGCTAGGGTTTAACAAGATCACCATTGCTTTAACCCCTAAGATAGATTATAATCAGCTAATAAGGATGCTTTATGCGGATACGTTTAATTGTGACAGAATTCTTCGTATCTAGGTCTTAGGAAGAAGTAACGCCTAAGTCTTAAGAATGATATGCCACCTCAAGATAAGTAATCATTGCATAAATAAACAAACCAACGTTCTAACTGGATTAATTATGGATAATACAGTTTTCTTATATTTGGCTAGACTGCTCTTTTATCTTCTGTTAATTTACTTGCCTGTGTTATTATGTCTTAAATTGATCGTAGTCACCACAAAACCCGTGCCAGTCTCTCAGGCTAAAAAACCCCCTTATCCGTTAGAATTAGGATTAACATAGGTTAGGCATAGGTTTAACATAGAATAAAATTAACTTAGTCTAGATAACTAAAATATTAATAAATTGAAAGATTGTTTCTCGCTCTTAGTGATCGACACCCTACTTACCACCAAACTCCCATCTGACCGGGTACACTGCCCGTTAAAGTGTTCTTTTTGGTAAAGTTGGCAAAATATAAATTTAAAACTTGAACTTTATTAAATTACAGCCTCACAACGACACATCAAATACCATAATTGTCTTCGCGGAACATTAACGTTTAAACGTAACTTTATTGTTTAACAAAAGCTTTGTCTTGACCACATAGATTTAAAGAGAGGACACAGTATGACCATGATGCAATGCCTTCATAACGAAACTACTGACGATCACCTGAAATGCATGAGAAAACGAGT
>BQNB010035722.1:0-16408 GCA_026074375.1 Tanacetum coccineum | reverse complement strand
TATCTTTTGACTTTTTGTTTCGAGATCTTTAAATCTTTTCTTTGTTTGCCTTTGATCTTTGCCATCTTGCGATCTTGTGTCTTGGTACCGACATGCTCATATATCTTGAAAACTTGATAACAATCTCCCTTGACAATCTTTGTCTTGATAATCTTGATATCTTTAAGAAAGATCTTGAAAATCAAAGTTTGCGGAAGACTTTAGTAACATGTACTTGAGCTTTCATCATGTCTTTATATTTGTCGATCGAGCATGAGCATGTCGTAATGAATCTGACTCAGCTGGAATGAGGTTGCTACACCGTCGTCTAATCCTGCATGTTTAGGTTAGTAATAAATAATAGATATGGACGAATATGGTTTTGTCATTCGTCAAAGTTTGGTAGCGTTAACCTTCGGTTCCGTGAGGACCGACCTGTGATCAGGTAGATTCAATTTAGAAGAATCTCATTGACAGGGTTTCCAGCTTAAAGCGTAAGATATTCTAACACATATGTCTTAGATTCACCATGTTTGCTTGTTCTCATTACCGAAACGTCTCAAAGCAGACAACACGGTAAGAGTGAATCAGTTAGTTACTATCTTACTGATTGAGTCGTCAATTCATTTACTGGACCAAAATCGATATCCAGTTGTCACAAGTTTGATTCATATAGAATCTCGCAAGTCACCTAGCGCTGTGCTGTTTGATGATGACACTAGAAGGATTTCCATTCATCATTGTGACTACTGAAGAGTATCACTTTGAATGTTCTGGCAAAATCACAAGGATAATGCGTGGGACTCTTTGTTATCACTTGTGTTCTAGATTTTGAACAATAAATGTTTATCAGGAAATGCGTCCTAATGAGATTTATTTATTGATCTCTTGGCTCTAGACTCGATTTGTGCGTTTTGATTTTAGTAATCGGAGGCTCGAGCTAACTGCCACCTTTTCAATATCATCTAACTCGGAGTGAGAAAGTCAATAGAAGTCGTGTTGATCTCCGTGACAAATGAGACAAGTTGATAACATCAAATATTTAATATTTTTTAGTGTTAATTTCCCTACAAAAACACTTACAATTGTCTTATAAATACTTGAATTCGATACTTTTATGGATATTTTGTTGTTTTTAGGTAAAATGCAAGTATGAGACAAGAAACACGGGAAATGGACCAAAAAATGAAGAAAATACGAATTCTTATGAGACTTTACGGCGTAACCCCTACGATATTGTTACGCCGTAACGTATTCAAGGCAAGACACGTCATCCAGCAACATTACGGTGTAACCACATGCAAGATTTACGCCGTAACATTAATACTGTAGAAAGCTGAGTCATCCGAGTCAGCATTACGGCGTAACATGGATACTTGATTACGTCGTAACATCTTTTAAGCTTGCAAGATGGAAAGCATAAATAGAGGCCTCATTTAGACAATTGAAGATGAACCATTCTAAAAGGTTACGCCGTAACATATTCGAAATCTATAAATAGAGGCCTCATTCAGACAATTATAGATGAACCATTCTACCACAGCTCTAAGAAGCGACCAAGGCTTCTATACCTTGAAGAATTCCACCAGAAGTCCAAGGGAGATCACACATAACTTACTTTTGTATTTAATCGTTCATAAACCGCATCTGCAAGAATTATGAGTTTTCAATCCAAGATTACCTTTATTAATTCTTGCTGTGTTGTTGCTATGAGCGGCTAAGCACTTCAAGTGCTAGCCTAGTCATGAATTTACTACCGTTATAATGTTTGTTTCTTGTTAGATTATGGTTTCGTTGGATATCTGTTGACTATTATGTAACCATGGGTTTTGGTAGTATTGCGGGTGGTTTAGATCATGTTAATCTTGTTATTAGATTAAAATTAAACATGGGATTAGCAGGGTACTAGGGTAGGTTTGGCACCCTATCCCTAGTGTAAGAACTAACCAGGTTACCGCCTCCATCACTTAATATACTTAAAAAACAGAGGAACTCTTTCAGAGAGGGTTAATAATTTATATAGGTTATTAGACTAGTTATTGGGATAGTAAGGATTAATCACTATGACCTGGTTGTCCTACCTTCATGACTTTCGAGGGATTCGAGATCGCAAGAACTATAAGACAGACTAAATATATCTATTCAGGTCTGTTGACTTTAGAAACCACTAATGAAACCATGGTGTAACATTGCACAAAAAACGTAGTTGTAATGGCAGTACTGAAATGGCTATGCTATCATACCTTTCTCCCTGACATCTTCTACTACTTTTACTTTTCGCATATTTACTTTCTTGTTATTTTCATAAATCAGCTTCGAACTATTTTCAAAACGTGACACTTTCAAATTAAAACTGATTGATACTTAGCTCTTGGGACGACCTCAAATTTACCATCTCTACACTACTTACGATCGGGTTCTCTGCTCGTTAGTGCGTTTGTCAGGTGAATCGAGTTTTATAAATTTAAAACTTAAACAACATATATTTTAAAATAAAAAATGCATCATAAGTCTCTTTTGAGAGAAACTCGAATGGATGGGAAGGGTTATGCAGTGCATCACTGGGTCCATGATGTATTTCTTCAATACCAGAATTCATCTTTGTGAAGACTGATAGCATATGTATTGACCCGGTTTCTGACTAAAGTTGTATTGAGGACTTCTTTCTTTAGACCCTTTATCCTTACATTTATTTTTCATTCTTCAACCCCTTTAATGCTTACCAAGACGTCATTACTAACACCTTGTTGTGATTGTTCCAGTGTTAACTGTTAGGTCTTGTTTATCTTGAATCATACATAATCAACCATGAAAGCTTAGAGAGAATAGTAGAGGAAGGGAAGTGGTTTCGTGTGATAAGTATAATATATATCTCTATAGTGCAAACTTTCACTAACCAAGATACCGTAAGTAATTAATCACTTAGGAAAGTAATTAATACACGGGTCGTAAATTCCTCGAAGAAGTCGTGAATTGAGATTTGGTGATAATTCGGATTCGAGTCAAGAATGGTAAAGGATATTTGAATTTTGAATTATACTACAAATATAATAGCACAATTAAACTATAGAAACGATTAAAGAAACTAAAATCAATTAACTAGCACGAAAAATTAACAAATGTGAATTAAAAACGTGAGCTAAAACGAGAATTTAAAATCTAAAGCACTTCTAATAACAAATTTAATGCCTAAAAATCACAAATTTAAAAAGAAAATTTTAGGAAAAAGAATTAGAATTTTTTAACTATTTTTGAATTTTTTATGAATTTTTAAAGAAAAATGAATTAACTAAAAATAAACTTTTTCTAAAAATTAACACTAAAATTCTACTTTTATTTTTCAAAAATACTAGATTTAAAAAGAAAATTTTCACAAAAAGAATTAAAAAGTTCATTGTTCTAAAGTAGAGATGTGTTGATGTTATTAGTTTTTTATACATAAATGTATCTCCCCCAATTGCTTCCCCAAATGAACAATCTTAGTATGGCACATTACCTTCACACAAACAACTTTAGAAGAAGAAATCTATAACTCCCCCCCCCCCCCCCCCCACCTTAGTCAATTAAGTCCGGATTGTTGTTACACCAAGTCAATTAAGTCTGGTTGTACACATTTCTTCCCTAGTGTTGACTATGTTGTATCCCAAAGTCAATTAAGTCCCCGGATGTACCATTTCTTCCCTAATTGTTGTTTATGCTCTATCAAATATTCATCTAGAACATTCTCTTCCCCTTTTGTTACTTTGAATTGACCATCAAAATAATCATATCTTTGTACGCCTGAATATTTGATAGTGAAGTCATGTGTGGAGTGCGGTCTAAGCATGAGAGTAACTACTAACTTTAATTCCAACAATCTCCTCATCAGTATTGTGATCATAAGTAACCTTTGTAATCTTACATTACTTGATGGATCAATGCAATGTTGTTGTGTTTTGTTCGCAAACAAAATTTCAGAAAAACACGATAACTATAGATCATAGATACTAGTTACCCCTAATTGAATAATATAAACAATGATTTCAAATTCGTGACCTACGTTAATTTGGCTTGATGTTAGCACGGTTGGATTTTCATTCTCAACGTGAAATAATATTACTTAAGTATCACTATGATCGTTCGCGTCTGTCACAAACAATGCAATGTCAAAAGACATTATAAGCGACTCTCTGTACTTTTTATCATTGATGTATAATACAAATGTACTTTTTGTGGTCCTATGAGAGATTTGATGATTTGATTCATTTGGCTCTAGACTCAATTAGTGCTTTTTGGTTTTAGTGATCGGTGCAGAGCAGACTGCCCCTGTTCAATATCAACCATCACGGTGTGAGACTGCTCACATGCCTTAGTTGACATTATTCCCATTTACATTCAACTCCATCATAACTAAGGACTTCTATTCTATCTATTGAATGTCCCTAGGCAGATCCCTACGGTTCTAGTTGGATCATGGGATAATACCTAACCTTACCACCTTATTTCTTCTTTGATCATCATGAGGTAGTTCGTTGATGGGTATTAAGATCGAAACCATAAAACCATTTGAAAAACAATCAAAGTGTTTGATATAAATCAAAACATTTAACACTTTAAAAGTTTTCACTTTTGAGAAATACCCCCCTACGCATGTGCATCGATATTCAAAATTATTTTATCCAAACTTATTTTGCACATGAAGGAAAGAGTTGATTGCACTTTGAGTATTTTAGATCACTTTGTTATTCCTCACACTTTAATCCAATTTTCTCCCCCTCAAAAATAGCATACCATATGATATTTTTGATATTAATGGATTAAAATAGCTATATGAGATTTTGAAAATACATGGGAGAAAACGGATATAGCATGATTATGATTTGGAACATTTCTGAATGTTCTAAACAAATCTGAAAAATAGATATAAATCAAATGATTGAATGAGAAAGGGAGTGTTGAACACATAATTTGAAAGATGTTGAAAAATCTTTTTGAATAACTCTTGAAAATTTGTGTTCAAACCTTTTTTATACCATTTTACTTAAGCTCAAGATTTGGAATATCTTAAATGAAATAGCTCAAGTCCGAGAAGTTGTAAGCTTCGCGTTGTGAGGATAAATGTACAAAAATGTACACTTTTCTTTATTTGAAGATCGAGTCCTAAGCTGACATTTACTTAGAAGTCGTATGTCCCGAGCACACTTTTTGAAAATATTTTGGTAAGAAATTTCTCGGGACAAAGAAGATTTCTCTTCTTTTAAAGATAAAGGGCACTAAAACGTACACTTTTCTTTTATTTGAAAACCGAGTTCTTATCTGAAATTTAATAACAATACATTGACTTGAGCTATAAAACTTTGAATATTTTGTTTGAATAGCTCAAGACCGAAAAGATTTCTCTTTTTGTTGTTATGGATAAATGCACTGAAACGTACATTTTCCTTTTATTTAAAGCACGGGTTGCAATCTGTCATTTGAATACAAATCAACCATAACAAGTAAAGTATTTAATTTTCATATATAATCAACTATGAAAGCTTAGAGAGAATAGTAGAGGAAGACAAGTATTTAATTTTCAAATATTATAAAATAGAGGGAAAAGGGAAATGTTTATTACAAGGCTTACCCTTCTAATGGTGATTAAGAGGGGTATTTATAGGAGAGGTAATCCCTTCTTTTATTTTTCTAATGTTTCACTTTTAGTCCCTATACTTTGGTAATTATGCTATTTCTTTCTTTTAGCATAATAAACCTTATTACAAGCTACTTTATTCTTAACAAAATAAAGACTAAGAACTAAATATAATAAAACCATATAATCGACACTTTTCATGAACCTAACAATCTCCCCCTAAGGGTCTATTATTCTGGGCGTTCCCTTCGTGGTCTAAGTGGTCTTCCATTCACATACATCTCCAATCTTCTCATCTGGTTGCGATACTTCAATATCACTTCAACTTCTTCTTCAAACAATTTCAAATACTCAACCTCATCTTCGGTGAGATCTCTTTGTATATAGCCATACTTAACATCATTATTGTAACTTTTTAGACCTTTTAATACTCTGTTTAGTGTTGCATCACAAAACTTATGAATCTCTGAATGTCTCATCACCCTTTTCTCTTTCTTGCTATTCTTGTATATTATTCCATGCACGGGCTCATAGATGATGGAGAACATTTTGTGCTTTTCAATTCCTGGGAAAGATATTGTTGGTGCAGTAAGATTAACTTTCTGTTGATAACTTTCTATTCCAAGTTGAAAGTCATGCACTCTTTCCCATATCACTGAACTTCTGATGAAAACTGATAAAGACCACAGCAAACCTGTTTCTGCATAATCAGGTACCTTGCCATTCATGATCAGCAAGTACATATCCTCAATATCATTCTTATTGAGATTCTTGTAATCAGGCTCGGTAATTGACACTATGCACTCATTGGCTCTTCTTGCAACTATCTCTGTGATGAACTTGTGTTCATGGCCCAGTTCCCAGTACGTCTTGATAACTTGAATGATCTTTGAATTCGAATAAACAACTTCCTTTGGTTTTCCAGGCTCTTTCTGCATCTTTATGTAGAAGATCTTTGCATGAGGATTCTTCCAATGTTCAACACCATACCGAGCATAAGGATTAAATTTCTTTACACACTTATTCACCCATCTGGAAGTCCGTTCTTCGATATCAACATCATTGAAGATAATTGCAGGAAACTTGTGAAGTGACAACACTATCTTCTCAGGCCCTGAACTTCCTTTCTTCAAATACAAAAGATCTTGATTTATCAGAGACAATGTTGGAGCTTCAGGATCTCTCTGATCTTTTTTTTGTTGATTAAAACCTTCAAGCTCGACAAACTTGTTAGAAGCTCACCTTTGGCATTATCACAAACATTTCTCCCCCGATTCATGTTAGATCATGTCAGAAATATCCAACTATTTCTTTTTGAGGACCCGCAACTTTTTGATTGAATCAAACAAGTTTTTGTAAGTCAACTTCAAATGTTCATTCTCCTTAATTAATGACGTCCGCACACGATATTCCCAACTCAAATGTTCGTTCGTTTCAATCTCCATCAAAAACGTCCTTATAACTTTGGCTTCAGTCACATTGATGTGTCCCTCAAACTTTTTGACCTTTGAACCGACCTCAAACAAATCTTTATAAGTCTGTTTTTTCAAATGAGCATTTCGAGTTTGTTAATGATATGCATTAAATTCCTCATTTCTTTTGCACTGTTTTAAAGAATTATATTCTCATGACTTGTGTTGAATGCGATTTTCAAAAGCAATACCCTGTTGCCTCAGATTTTGACAAATCGTTTTTCCAAATTCAACAATTCTTTTGACAATGTGCCTGTTTGACTTTAAATGGCATCATTCGCAAGCCTTTATCAAATGTTTTTAACTCTCATTTGCAACAACTTTGACTCATTTGAAATTTCTTTCATTTCATCATGTAAATCCTTATTCCTTAGTTTCCACACAAGAAGGTTATGACAAGATATCTTGATATCTTCGAGTTAATGATGCTTCCAAAAGTTGATCTTTCAACAAATCTATTTTGATTCTCAATTTCATCAGATAGACATCATTTTGCTCAAACGCATCTTTCATTTCTTTTATATCCCTTTGAAATAGATTCTGAAAGTCATCAAAGTAAACTTGTAATTCATTAAGAAGTGGTTTGACTTTTTTTTGACAAAAATCATTACGTTCTATCTCTGTCTCTGATGTGTAAAAAATGCGTTCCCTTTTACTGTTCTGGTGTATTAACAGAGACAGCTTTTCAAATCCAACTTTTATATTGAACATTTCGTTGATCAAGGAACTCACGAACTCGGCATTTTTTGTTTCCAGAATCTTAACAAAAGGAATAGAATAAGGTGAATAACATGTTTGCTTAACAGAAGGCTCAGAAAGCTGTTTTTGAGGAACAAACTCTTTATAAAGTTTGTTCAACTTTTCGTAATCGATTGGTTGAATCTTTAACTCTTGAATTTTTTCATCTTTTTGAAACTCATTCATTTTTAATTGACTCTTTTCAGCATCCTCAAGAGTTTCCTCAGAATCAAACACATGCATTGTTTATTTTTATCACAAAGTTCATAAGGCAGACGATACACTAAGGAATTTTTAGCATAAGCTTGTGAAAGAACACAAGAACCGTTATATCCCACACCCGACTTATGTAAGTTATCCCGAAAAGCTTTTTGTTCATTTGTAAGCAACCGAAGTGTGTCAGTTGATCTGCCCATTTTGCAAACAACGTTTTCAAGATCTTTGATTTTATCTTGTAACTGAATAATATCATTAAGATATTTTTCCGGCTTGTCTCACGTTGTGTTTGTTTGAAAATCGTTTGTGTCTTTTGAAGTAATTGAATTATTTCCTCGTTTGATCCCATTTTTTCTGATTTAATCTCAACGAACCCAAAAATTTTCAACACAAAAATTCAATCACAAATATCACACAAACCAAATCACAAACAAATTTATTTTTATTTTTTTTATTATTTTATTTTTTATTTTTTATTTTATTTTTATTTTTTTTTATTGAATTTGACTTCCGAGTTTGACTACCGAGTTTGACTATCGAGTTTGACTACCGAGTTTGACTACCAAGTTTGACTTCCGAGTTTGACTACCGAGTTTGACTACCGAGTTTGACTTCCGAGTTTGACTATTGACCAAAAAATTACTGAATTTGACTTCCGAATTTGACCAGTTGACTACCGAGTTTGACCAGTTCTAACAAACTTTGACCAGATGTAACAAACTTTGACCAGATGTAACAAATTTTGACCAGATGAAACAAACTTTGACCAAGTGTAACAAAACCCGACACACCCAACCCTATGTCTTTATAACCAAACAAACCCACACCCCTTGTCGCACCCCGGCTGTCAACCCACAACCCGACACCCCCGCGGCTGTCAACCCGACCCACCCCATGATGGCGGCTGCCCACCGAACCCACCCCATGGTGGCTGTTTTTATAGCCGAACCAAACCACCCTCGTGGTGGTTTTCACCACAATAAAACAAACACGCCCTTTGTGGCTGTTACACGCGAAGCAAACGCACCCTTGGTGCTATTATTAAATCCGACGCACCCTTGGTGGTAGTCGGTGGTGGCTGTGATGATGATGATGGTGGTATGATGATGATGATGACGAAAGGATGATGATGGTGGGGGTGGTGGTAGCCGGCTGTGGTGGTGACGTGGGGGTGGTGGTCGCGCGTGGTAGCGAGTGGCATAGTGGATCGGGTAGATCCGGTAGTGAGGAATGATTTTGGTCTTGGCCGGAAATACCCGTCGGAAAACTTTTCCGGCGACGGCGTGGTTGTCGCCGACAGTGGGGAGAACTCGCCGGAGAAGATGAGGGGGAGAGAGATATATTGAGTGTGTGTATATTAGAGATGGAAATGAGATTTTTGTTATATAAATTTTGAATATATATAAAAGTTATAAATTGAAATGGAAAATAGATATTAGTATAGGGTTTATTTTGTAAATATTTCTCAGGGACCAAAGGTGTAACTTTCGTTAATTATTGGTTCGGGACTCGTTTGAGCGACTTAACGGATGATTCAAGTCACGAAACTTTCGCCATTGTTTTCTAAATCATTTTTCTGATAAAAATGAGTATTCACTCGACTAATTTTCGTAAACGTTCTATAAAATTTATTTAAAACGTTTATTATTTATTTTGTATATTTCTGATAAACCTGTCCGTAAAATGATCCTTTTACTCGAATATTTGCGTCTTCAACAAACGTCACTGAATAAAATGTTAAATAATTTATTAAATATTCTTATTTAATAAAATGTGATAATTAAATGAAATTTAATTATTTTTGTGCCGGTACTCGTTCTTGATTCTAAAATCTTGCGAGGTCATTTCAGTCACCTTCTGACTGTTTCCAGGTCTCGGGTAAAACTAAAAAGTTGTCAGGAATGTCATTCCACATCAAATTGCTTTAGAGTCCGAGTCGTGAAAACGTGATTTAGATGGTCGTTCTTATAAGTCAAGCCAGACCCTAAAAGTCAAAGATTAAAATCGTCATTCTAAATTCGAAAATTCTCGGATGTTACAGTAGAATCTTTCAAATCTGACATTACCGTATCTGAAAATCCAAAATAACTTATATTAGTATTTAATATAAGACTCTTATAGTAATATACATTTATATCATAACGTATATATCAATCATGAATATCAATCATGCATGCATCTAGCCTAACCGACTAATGCACAATTAGTGTATGTATGTCCCGTGAAAACCCCTTTGTATGAATGCAATGTTTGAAAACGGTTATAGTCCAGCAAAAACATTTGACCTGGTTCTCTATAACCTTGGCTCTTGATACCAATCTGTAACACCCCCAAATTGGGTCGCAGCGGAATAAGGGTCCGGGGCGTGTTACTTCTCAGATCACTAGCACAAGATATATATTGAACGACAATTAAAAGTCGTTTTAAAACTGATACATTGGATTTAACAAAATGTTTACAAAAGCTCGAAGCTTCACTTGTTTACTTGTTATTATTACAAAGATTTCCAGCCCATAACAGATATACAAAATGTAATGCGACTAAATCTTTAATGCAGGACATCCAAAACATAACCACCAATGTATCCCTTTTGCACCCCGTGCCCTAATGATCTCCTGAAAAACATTGCATTTAAAACGTCAACATAAAGTTGGTGAATTTCATAGGTTTATGTAAATGTATATGCAGGACCGCAAGACTTTCCCCGTGATAATGCAACAGATGCAGACATCACAAAATGTAATTACGTTTTCCTAAGCTCATGACACCGAAGCTCGACATAAATGAATACAATATATAAATATTGCCTACATTGCCCGTGACGATGTTCAACCCGTAACATCCAAAATCCGACATGATATACGTTCGTTTCCAGTGATAGCTAGTCACCCGAACGGGGAGGTCAATCCCAAATAGATCTATCTATAATCATTCGCGCTCACATTCCAGTAATTGACAGTTCATGATTCATGGGCATAGTGGGTTATCGCTACTTAGGCAAAACGTAATCATGATAAAATGTACACTTGCGTCCAATTTGTAAAACATGCATATGTTTTTCACCCCAAAAACTTGTAAATTAATAATTGTAAAACATGGGGCTATGAACTCACCTTGAGTGAGCAGATTGATAATAAAATATCCCAAATAAAAACGTGTCACGCTAACGCCCGAATGCAACCTAATTAATATAGGTCGAATCAGTATTGATGTACGTTGTCTAACAACTACGATATATAATCCTATATAGTTATCATTGTACCATCGTTCGGGCTCTCATAATTTAAGAGGTCATGACATGACATACGAGGAGCTAGGACACTTTAAATCGTAAATCCAACAGCTCGTCAACACGCCATCCAAAGAGGCCTCATTATGAAATTCCCTAGTAATATAGCACTTTGATAACTAATAACACATATATTTCTATATCTCTATATCACCATCTAATCGTTTAAGTGAAATCATATTTGTAAAGTAAAAATATTTATAATTACGCCTTTAGCAAAAATGACATAACTTTGTCGTTTTAAGTTCGTTTCTTACGCCCATGCTTTCGTATTAAGAAGAGTGATCATAAAATCACATTTTTAGGTTTTCAAGATTCTGTTGTAAATAGTGTTTTTACTGTTCATTACAGATTACAACTTATCTATAAAATCGTTTTATACTTTTAATTAAAAACCGTAAAAAACCCGTTTTGTCGTATCTTTAATTCCGTTATATATACCTGTTTTAGCGATTCTTTCGAACACGTTCTCGTAATTGAAAGTTTTATCATATTATTGATGTTTATAAAGTATATGTTACTGCCATGAATAGTAACTTTTTATAAAATTTGTTTTATAAAGTATTTAGCGTCGTAAACTCGTAACTAGTGTATCTTCTTCGTTATTAATCCGTTTTTCGAGTTTCTTATCATTTTGGAATCCTCATGAGATGTACCCATATTTAAAAAACATAAAATGCTGTTAAGAATTGGACCAAAACAGAAGGTTTTGGAGGTTTGTGATCTAGACATGTTTAAGCTTGATTTTAGTACCATTTAGATTCAACACCTTATTACAACTACTTCACAACATTTCTATCTTATGTTTTACATATCTAAAATCCATTAGGTCATACTTTGCTCAAGAATATCCAAGATAACAAGTTTAACATGTTATTTACATCATTTTCATTTGCAACTTATTAAGTAAATCATTAAAACCCTAATTTGCACTTATACATGTTAATACTTAACCAACATGTTAAAACACTTATACATCCCTTTTAACATAATATTATCATCCATATGACATGTAAATAAGTGTACAAAACAATGATCATAAGTAAAAAATTCATTTTACATATTCAAAAGTACCCTAAATGGTGATTTAGCTAAATATAACATATGAACACATAAAATCTTAGTTATGAAATGATTAAGCCTTATATATAACCTTGCTTGGATGAGTAGAGAAGAGAATAACAATCACACCCTTGTGATTAACAACCTTGGCTTGAAAATATTAGGTGAAAACCCTAATTTCAACCAAAAACCCTAATCTTGTGCTATATACATCTTAAAACCTTTTTTCAAAGCTTAACCAATCCTTCAATTCTTCTTAGAATACCTTAAGTATGATATGTAAACACTAATATGGTGAAAGAAAATCAAACTATGGATTGTGTATAATATGAGTTTTGAGCCGTGGGTTTAGAAGAGAGACAAGGAAGAGATTTGTGATTTCTTTGTAATGAAATGGAAAGTATGAGCTTTTCTATCACAAGTGCACCCTTATTTATACTACTAGGAAGATATTTTAGTGTCTAGTTGATGTGTGCAAGGTGGCAAAGCTTCTTGAAGAAGATTGGATGACATGAGAATAAGATAGGCTTATTTAGAGCTTATCTTGGTCTAGTCATGGTTCAAGTTGCATGAAGATATTTTACAAAGCTTCTTGGTGACTCTTGGCTCATCTCATCTATATGTACACGTTCATATATGTATGTATATGAGTTAGATAGTATTTTTGATCTTTATTTAAAGTATTCTTGCATTATTTGAAGTATAATGTAGTAAAGATTAAATACAATGTATAACTTGTACAAGAGTAGGGTATGATTTGAATTCCTTCATAAAGAATAAAATAAAGTGTAAATAACTTGAAGTTTTAAATAAACTTTAAGTATTGGGTATAAATTTTGGGTATTTGATGAAGCGTAGATAAGTTAACGTGCTTCCGGGAAGGCCTAAACGTATTTTATCGCGAAACGTAAACACTTAACGTAACCAATAAAAATAAAATGGGCAATGATAATAATTATCCTCTAAATAATCATATAACACTTGCTTGATGTAAACATTTAATTGTTTAATGCCCGTTTATATTGAATGATCATTTTTAGTTTACGCGATTTAGCTTAACGATTACGATTTAAAAGCAAACACGTAAAACCCTAAAAATAATTAGTGGATTGCATAATGCCGTACAATGACCTAAAACACGAGGTGTTATATTTGAAGTGGCAGCTCTCTCTGCTAAGTATGAGGGTAAAGGGGTACTATCGGAGGACATGCAAGAAAATTTTCATTAATGCTAATGATACTGCTGGGTATGATAAATCCAAGGTATAGTGTTTCAACTGTCACAAGATAGGACACTTTGACAGAGAATGTAGAGCACCAAGGAACAAAGAGGGTCAGTTCAAAAATCAAGACAACTGTAACGCCCCGACCCAAAAGGGTAGAAGTATTACAAATATGGTGTGACATCAAAAGCATACATAATCATAACACAAGCATAAACAGCGGAAGTCTTAATAAATAACCAAAGGAAAGTAAGTCAACACGACTTAAGGTACATAAGTTCTCAAAAGATAGACATATCCAAACGAAATAACCGAAATAACAAATGTCTCGAAAAGAAACAATTCATATATCAAAACTAAGATCTCTAGGGTAAGTCCACACTCAGCACTCATAACCCGAAAGCAAACCTCAGCTCCTAGCTTAGATACCTGCCGCAGGAAAAGAAAGTGCGGCTGAGCTTACAAAGCCCAGTGAACAGATATATATAATCGAATGCAAAAGATAACGGAAATCAAAGGATACAATACAAGGTATAAAGGATATCACAAGACATGATCAAAGGAATACAAATATAAGGTAAAACAATCAGAAGTCAAAATCATAGTGTAAGGTAAGATGTGATCAGAAAATCGAATCAAGTCCAATTACCAAGCCCAACCAAATCATATCATAGTAACCATCGGAGTAGCAGAGCTCCAAATGTGAAAGACGTGATTTGCCCCAAACATCAGTCCCAAATATCCAAATATCATAATGTCATAATCCATCGAATACAAAACAAATCTAGGATGCATCCATACGCCCCTTAAACAAATAATAATCTTCATAGTGCACATATAATATCAAATGGGGGACGATGTGAGAAATCACCCACCCACACATGAGTCATGTCAAAGGTGCATCAATGACACGTCCATGTTACCTTCATGGCTAGGAAACAAATAGTGGCTTGGTTCTCAAACTGAAGGGTTGAAAGCAAAGTCATATCAAAGTTCATTTCAAAGGGATCATAGCAAAGGTTCAATGCCAAAGGTTCAAATATCAAATGTAGCATAACAGGGTTCAAATGAAACATAATAACAGATCATATAAGAGAACCAAGATAAAAGGCTTAGAGCAAATGTAGCAAATCACATAAGTAATCAAGATAGAGAGGAATATGTCATGAGAAACCTTAACGATAAGGTCAGAATATCTGTACCTTATTCCGAAGCAAAGCAATAATCAAAGAAAACACCACAGGAATTCAAAATCACTCCCTCTGACCCAAACCTAAAGAAATGATAAAATTCTAATTACAAACCATTCATATAAGTTTATACTATCTAGTTTTAGAAACTTTTCCATTTTAGTAACTTCCATATTTGTAACTTTCCATTTTTTAGTAACTTTCTATTTTTTAGTAAGTTTCCGAAATTAGTAATAATCATCATTTGAGATTCTATTAAGGTATTTTTAAATAGCTTAGGGACTTAATAATTCAACCTTACAAGTATAGGGTTCAATAAACAACTAATCCCATATTTTAAAGGTTTAATATACAAAATCAACAATATTCAAAGTTAAAGTGTAAATATCAAAGTTTCACATTTTATTCAGATTATACCTTCCATTTCTGTATTTACAAGCAAAACCCTTCATTTTAAGTAATTTTACATAATTTAGTCCTTTTGGTTTATTTAATTATTTATAACATTATCTATAAATTATCCATATTACAAAACAAGCCCTTATAGATACAAATATGACAAAATCATACTTTATACAATTAAATACTAACCAAGACCTTCCACTTTTCAGACTTTTCAGAATTTACAATTTCAGTCCCTCTATTTTAATTAATTAATTTCTAATTACTTATTATATGTAATTAACCATTTTAATCCAAAATAATATCAAAATGACATTTTATACCCCCCAACTTATTTTATACAGAATATATTAAATATAATAACATGTCTAAAACAGACCCCATAGTTTCAGAAATTACAAAACAAGTCCTTATACTTTAAATATCAATTCGGCAAATCAATTAAATCACTAAAACCCTAATTAAATTTTTCCCAATCACAACCACAATTATTACCCAATCATTAGCATTTATTGCACCTGGAAAAATTATTAAAACCCTAACCCTAATTCATTTTATCACTTTTCTTTCCTTTTCTTCTTTATTCGAAAATCGGCAAACAAAGGAAAATCCTAAACAATTATTTCGAATCTTTCTTAAATTTTTCCAACAATTTTTCTGAGTTATATGTGATATGAACAACCTTATAAAAATATAAAATAAATTTTACAAATATTATATATGCCGATTTCATATTCATTTCGAAATTAGGGTTTTCAATATGTTTTAATTATTTCGATCAATATAAAATGCATGAACATTTTTCCCAGGTATATTATGGATTATAATGATGATAAATGAGATACAAAAATACCTTTGATGATTCTTGATGATTTAATGAATTATTGAACCCGGTTGCTTAATTCGAACCCAAAACAATACCACAATCGAACCAATCACTCCACAAACTTCCCACTATTTTTCCCACACTCCTTAACCTTCAAATCACCTTAGAAAAATCGTGCAAGCCCTTGGAAAAATTTATGCCGCCTCCTTTAGGTTTTTAGGGTTTTCGGGATTTTGGTTTTAAGAAATTTACAAATGAAAATGTATAGAAGAATTATAATGGTATTATGCCGAGTTTTAGGGCTTTCAAATAGAGATATAATCAGATTTTAAAACTTGCAATATTTATTTTGCATTTATCTTAATTTTATTTCATTTAATTTGCATTATATAAATACATT